>JAUZNJ010032220.1:0-13794 GCA_034780135.1 Jordanella pulchra | reverse complement strand
CACAAGACATACTTCTGTAACGCATGCCGATTACATCACCGGAAATAGTCGCACAAGAACCCCCGACCCATCACTGGCTAGGTAAGAGGGTACTGGGCCCGCTGGGCTTAAGGGGTTAAATCTTAAAGGTTGGTGCTACCTATTCTGTGTAATAAATATATGCCCTTCTTTTCATCCAAAATACTGAGACAAAGGACATCTTTCATTATTTTCAAATCTACTAAAATGCACCCATTTATTATGATCCTAAACTGTACATATTCAGATTAACAAAGATCTATATGTTTATAGTTGTTAAAGCTTTGCTGGTTTTAGTCATTGCTTTCTTGATTTAATATCACCTGTTAAAACACAACTCACGGTACAGAAAAAAAAAGCTGTGGGGTAATAAGTTGCCCCATTAATTACCAAAATAAAGTATATCAAAAGCTTGTTGTTACCGTTACTCCTACATATGCATAGCACTGTTTGTCAGCTGGTAAAAAAAAAAGGTCATTTTATATATTTCTTTCCTGTCCATCTGCTGCATATTTCATAACATGTGCATACATTCCACACTGAATCACTGCTTCAACCACACAGCGTAAAAGTAAATCCTGTAGGTTACACACTAAGGTCATAGTGTGATGCAACACTGCCACTTGCATCTGCAGTTATTCCTCCTCTCAGCTTCAGTGCAAACATCAATATTAAATGTGTCTTAATCTGCACTGTGTGAAGCTGGCCCATGGGTAGATTTCTTATTAATATCTCTAGTTCTGAACAGACAGTTAGCATTAGTCATTTAAAGCACAATTCATATGGCATGAAATATGCAAACATTTTCTCCAATGCGGTTTTAACCAAGCTCTGTGTTAATCCTGTTGATGACAGAAAGACCAAAATGCTTCCTGAAAATCAAAATACCAAACTCTAAAAGTGTTAACATAGCAGTCTTAACTCGGCAAAGCAGAAGGAAGCATTCTGTACTTTATTAAGCACTTAAGTTTAATAGGGATGGTCAATGGCCTACCATGCAGAGAGTCAATAGGAAATCATTAGGTAATATAAGTGTGCAACAATATTATGTTGTTGGACAACATCCACATTGATTGTGGATGTACCGGTAGTTAAGATATTAGTCTTTGTGAAATTAAATTCTACAACATGACTACAATACGTTTACCTCTGTTAGGTTATAAAATGAAGCTGCCTTAATGTAAATGGAAAACTAAGGTTGATATCTTTACAAGATGAGTGTCAGGGTCTGAAGAGGCCTATTAAGAGGTATTTTCTGTCAGATTTAACTAAATCATTGCAGCTTTATGGTTTTAGGGATGTCTAAGACCTCTGCTTCTAACAACTCTGTGGACCTGGAAATAAATCTGAACTATTGACTTATGGAGAGATGTGTTGTCAATCTTTAGCACCTTGGTACTAGTATTTTTTGTTTGACTGTTTGCCAGCAACCATAAGTTAAACATCATTGTGCTATGAATTTTACTATCTAGAAGGTCCTTTTAAATTCTTTAATAGAACCATCTTCCAAACATATAGCCATCAGAACACTTAATTGGCCCAGGAAGCTAACTGGTTGTTCCTTTGCGTTTTTTTTAATAACAGGCTGATTATCAATTATGTAGCAAAGTACAAATAACTGAACATGATGTATCTGCAGTAAAGGTAACCCCTCCTTTAAAACTTCTATTTTCATGTGAAAATGGATGTAATCTTTTTCTCCATAGATTTTTCTACGGTTTTGTATGTTTTTTGTGTTGTTGTTGTTTGTGAAACAGATTAAATAACTAAGCCACAGTGAAACTACCATTGTTCCTTTAGAGGCCTGAGGATGATTGCTGGCTTTTTCAAAATATGGTCAGGGCAAGGATTGTTTACCACTTCAAGCTGCCTTTATCCCCTCCATCTTATCCCAGACGTTGAAAGCAGGCTTTTTTTCACTTGAACTCCTCTTTTCCCTTACTTGAGATAGACTGGAGAATGTTGCAAACAAATAAATAGCTCTAGATGCAGAGGAGTGCATGAACAAACCCTCCCACACGATGTGGTAACACTGTGCTTGAAGTAGGACTTTAGTTGGACACCCTGAAACATAGTGGAACTCTGTATCCCACACAGCACTTCCCAGCTCCTTCAGATCAGCATTCAACCATTTTCCCAAGCGACCAAAGCTCGGAAGCAGTGCGGTATATTGGTGCTCCTATGTAAACAAACATAAGAAATGATGTGGTCTTATTTAATTTATACATATATATATATATTTTTTTTTACAAATGTTAGCATTTAGCATGTATGTAAAATCACAAGATTATTTCATGATTTCTTCAATTTACCCTTTTTAACAGCTATTCATTTTTTTCTCATTTCAGTTACCTTATTTCTTTATTTATTCATTACTGATTAATGAACTCTGCAAATCAAACACTTCACAACAACCGCGGTTCATGGGATAAATAGAGTCCCATGCAGAATAGTATAACTGTCATGTCACAGTACTGGCATTTATAATGGCTTAATGAGCTGCAAATCTATAGAAAGACCAGTTTTGTAGAAGTCTACTGCCTGAGGATCCATAGAATCGTTAATAGACATGATTTACACTAACCAGTAACTACATAAGTGCACTGGGTCAATAACACAATAGTGACTCATAGAATTACATTGGAATTACATTGCATTATCAAGCCATCTAGTAAAGATGGACTGATAACATTCAAACTGAACTTCAGATTAGGACGAAGGCCCTAGGGTCTATTTTCCAAAAAAATGTATATTCATACTTAATAAGGTATTCTTCAACTTTTACAATGTTTAAACTGTTAATCCTGAGAGCTAACAGGAAGGTCTTGGAGGGCATGGGTTTAAAAATTTGAGAGGAAATGCTTTTGGCACTGAGTAAATTAATAAATGCCCCCAAAATAAATCCTGCTTACACAAAAAAGCAGATGCTAATACACAAAACCTCTTCTCTAGATGAAAAGAAGTAAATAAACCCAGTAAATTGTTAATGAAGGATCTGAGCAACATGTGTAACCAGTGGGGTGTCCACACAACATATTCCTTGGTTTTGCTTTACCTTTGGGGGGGGCAATTTGTTGAGTGGACAACTGAAGTGTTATACAAATGAGTTTGAGTTTGATGGATTCAGCATGTTGTTGGCTTCCATTAGAAATGCATATTTCGGCTCTGCACTTTTTGTTCTGGAAACCCATCCCACCAAAACAGAAGCTTGATCAGGTTGCATTTTGGTTATCTGTGGGCTTTTATACATGGTGTTTGAGCTGTGGTTGGTGGGTATAAGAATGAAGTACATACCTTTAGATTAGAGTCTCAGATGAGATCTGGGACAATGGGAAGATAGGTTTATGATTATTGGAAATGCATTGTTTGCTCAAATAACCAACAGTTGCAACTGCAACTTGATAAATAATCCCTCTAAATGCCCAACCAAACTTAGACATAGATGACTGGTCAAAATGTCACCAATTCCAGTGAGTCTCAACACTACCTTGAGGATTGTGACTGTAAGGTCAATAATTGTTGTAATCGACATAAAATAATTTATCCATGCTGTCTTGTATCAGTGGTTATTGCTATGGGGATATTGTACCCATAATTTGGTGAACACCTCAGTAGGATACACAGTGAGGTTTAAGAGAGGCTTTAAACTTGAAAGAGTAATTTAGTTTTACCAGAAACAGAAGGGAATAACTTTGAACAGCTACAATGTTAATGTTAATCTGCATGAGGCAGTCAACAGCACCATCAGGATGGTTTCATACCAAAATTCGGATTTTATTAAGAAGATTAACAAGGCTAAAAGAGGAAATTCTCTTTTTAACAATCAAATATTGCTTGGTGTATGTTTTTTAAGCTCTGCATGATATAAAACTCTGAGCTAGAATGAGCTTTTAATTCAAGGATCTTAGAGTTTTTTTTCTATACGGTTGCGCTTAATAACATTTTATATCTAAATGTCAAACAGTTTGTTAGTATATCATAGTTAAAAACTGATTCTAATTGTTTTTTTAGTACTTCAGGAAAATTATGGCCTATATCCTGTTTTAAATAGTTTGTGACTATCGAAGGGAGGTTATCAGCAGACAGTGGAATTATATGATGTATTGAATCTTTACAAAAGTTGCTATTTCTGTTTATTTGTAAGGTAAAATATGATTACTTTAGCAAAGGGTGCTGTACATTTGAACATTTTGTTATATACTACTCTCTTTAGAATTTCATTGCAAATGGTTGTCATTATATTTGTATGTGTGCAATCAAACAAGGCTGCTTGACAGTGTGTGAATATATGTACCAGGCTGAGAATGATGCAGGTCATTGAAATGTAGACACACATTCAGCCAGATGCTTCAGAAATCAATCCCTGTAGAACAGATGGCAAGATCACTACAAGCATGATTCCCTCGTCTCTTTGTGCTGCAGATTCCCTCGGGACATTTGAGAATCCTGTATTCGATGATGAGTGTATCCTTGGTACACTCACATTATTTTTAGAGTAGCTTTCACACCCAAACTTTAGATCTCTGTTTTAGATTTTTGAAAGGTTTTTGAAAAGACTTTGACATTTAAGTGACGGTTGAAATTCATAACCTTTTCAGCTGTGCTGGACTGCTGTTTGGTGCAAAGAGAACAGGGATGAACTCTAGGAAATTTTGAAAACCACTTCTGCTTAAATTAAAGTATACTGAGTCATGTCCAAAACTGTTTATATGGAAATGTAAAAGTAAATCTGAGGCCCTTAAGGTTTCTGCATTTCCTCTGACTATGCTTATTGTTTTATAAGAATATTTAAGCACAAGCTTGTATAAAGCATTTATTTCCGATAAGTGAGGATTTTATAAAAGCACAAGTCGGAATAAAATTAATCTAGGTTTACATAATAATTAGTGTCCAATAAGCTGTAAAAAACTATTAATCTAAAAAAATCAGCTCACAATCTACATCTTATTTAGGGTGAGAGCACACAGGATGATTTTATGGCTGAGTTCATTCAAGGTTTCAGGATCATTCTTTGTATTCCAGAAATGCCAAAACTTATTTTTAAAACTGTATATAAATGTAGCCTTTCTTCAGCAGTTCGTTTGATTTCCATAGTCATTAAATCTATAACTGAACCAGTACCGCGTCTTATTATTATTATTCTCTGTGCAAACCTCTGCTTAAACTGAGCATTTTCCAGATGATTTTACAGGCTCATTCACAAGAACACACACAGCTGTTTTTCCTTTGTTCTTCTCTTCTGTTTATATCAAAAGCTTACACATCAGCGTATAGTGAGTATTTTGGGAGCTGAATGATATTCAGACCTTATTATCAAAGCTCTGGTAAGCTTTTTCGACTCAGCTTTTGATTAAAAAGCAACAAATAAATGCAGAAAATGTTTTCAAGAAGTTTGGTCTGAATCAGCTGTACTTGTTGCAATGGTGAAGTCGATTTGACTTCTAAACTTGAAGAGAAACTTATTCAAGGTTATTTTTACACTGGTGTAACGTGAAGATGTATTTCTTTTTAGTCATGGTATTCTTTAAAAAAAAATTAAATCTAACTCCCTCAATGGATTTGATACGATCGTTTTATCAGTTCAATATCTTTTACTTTTGTGGATTAGTCAAACAAAAGAAGGGAGCTGGTATGTCAAGTTACTGCCTATTTTTCTTAGAGCAGTGCGTTATCTAGCAAAGGGACAGCAGCTGCCGCTGTGTATTCCCTAGGCACCTCCCACGCTACAGTACCTTTTCATGGTATCTCAGTGGGAATAGGTTTAGTAGACAAGGCAGGTTCACTCTGCAGAGTTTGAGAGTATAGAGAGATACATACAGATACACAATATGTTCAAATAACCACACCGTTACACACAATGACACGCACACACAAATCCAACATGTTATTTTAATGAGCACATGAGTTAAGTTGTGTTACAATGCAGGTACATCCTTTTCATACATGACCAGCTCTCATTACAGACAGAGGACAGAGATTAAATCAGCAGCATAATGTAACTCAATTAAAACGTAAAGTGCAGCACTCTTTCTTATCTTGCCTAAAACTATCAGGACTTGTGGGTCTTCCTGCCTTTTACTTAGTAACCTCTTCGGTCTTATTACTGAGGAATTACTGCAACAAACAGAAACATGACCAGTGGTACAATCAGTAGTTGTAGAAGTCTAACTTATATTAACTAATTATGAAAATATGCCGCATCAGTAAAAAATGTTATATATGTTTTCATCTTAATATGTTGTGTTAGTAGTCAAACATAATTTAGACTACAAAGCAGCAGTTTAAAAGGTGGCACAAACACGACACCATTCCCTAGATAAACACATAGACACATTTCTTCAATTTTTTTCAGTTTTTGTTGCTGGCTCAAAGGGACAATTTAATGAAAAGTTTTGAACTTCCAAGTGGTTAACTGTCTACTGTACTTTCTGGACTATATAAGCAGCTACTTTTTTCCTACGCTTCTAACCATGCGGTTTATACAAAGGTGTGGATTGTTTCCTTACTGCCAGGGGTTGGAAGAAATTTGGAAATAAAAGATGCACAAGCACATTATAATGTGTGTGTTTAGTCTAATAGTTTGAAAATTCTAAATCCAGGGAAATTCTTAGACTTGCTTTTACTTTATAATGTAATAATAAGATTTTTGCATTTAAAAAAGCAACATTCAGGATTAATCTATTTTCAAGAGCGAAACAAACATGGCTGTGCCCGTTTTTCTTTTTGAAAAATGAGCAACAGGACAGGATTTGTGCATTTGTGGATGGTAAAGAAGAGGGATTTATAAGTTAACTCTGTTATTACTAAAAAACTAATCAAAAATGTGAAGCATCACCTCTGATACTGCTGCTGTGATTGGTTAAAAGCTTGACATGTGAGGCTTGTGCCACTTGGGGATTTACCCAATCAGCTTGAAGAATTGTACTTAATGTCCCTCCCCTTTGAAAACTCTTATACAGGATGATTTCCAGATGGATACTTGCAGTTCACTTTGAATTCTACACTGTATCAATCTGGCTAATGCTAAGTTACTTCTCTGTCCTTAAAGCACAATTCACAAGAGCCTTATTTCTGCTCAAATCTAATATTTGAAAAATGGGCCGTATGGAGCTGGTGCCTGGCAGACCAGGAAACATCCAAGAGGTGAAGGCTGGGCATGGTCTTGGTTGTGATTGATAGATGGATTATCAGCAGCATTGACACCGGCAGTGACAGTGTTACTATAACAAGGAGAGCCGATGCAGCGATGATAGTTAACTGGGTGTTTGAGATGAAGGATTTCTCAACACTATCACTATCAGAGACAGAAGAAATGGGGTAAAGAAGGAAAGGATCTGTGGAGGAGGCCAGCTGCCCTGAGCCATACTGGTTTGAAATGCTGGATGGAGATTCCAACCGAGCCTCACAAGATATCTTCCTATAAAATGAGGAGAGTTTGGGAAGTTGGTGTTAGAGTTTTAGAAAATAAGTTGTAAGAATATTGAAGTAAACTCTAAAAACTACAAGTTGTATCTGTATTTATGCTGGCATTTAGAGATGGAGTCATTTTATACCCTACAGGGTAAAAAAAAAGCTATGATTAGTCAGGACAGTTAATTAATAAACTATCATTAACTGTTTCATGTTTTTTAAGCCAATAATGCATATTTTGCAAATCAAGAATAATCTAAATGTATCTTCTTATTTAAAGCTCTAAGTAAAAAACAGCTGATAGTAACATGCATTATCCTGAGATGTTTATAAGCCCTCAGTGTTGTGAGCTGTGAGGAGGTGTGAATGCGACGCTGTAAGAAATAGAGACTCAAAGCCACAGTGTGTAGGTGGAACCCACGCAACTCTGCTAGGCCTAGCTAACAGTGCTTTAACTACAAGTATAAGGTTAGGGCCTGTTTGTCTGAAATCTCTGAGGAAGGGACTGATCAAAGACATGGGGCCACAGGGAAGCTTATGCTATCTGAGGCTGCAGCATGCAGGAACATTTATGTTCGTAAACTAAAGGAAACACAGAGCACACCTGCTCCCTTGACTTGTATTGATCACATTCTGTGTCCATCTGCTGTTCCTCCTGTTCAGACTCGCCACAATAAGAGTATTTTCCTCAGTGGCAAAGCATTTGGTTAGTATTACAACATGTATAACAACCCTATTTTAGTTTAGTCATTTTTGTTTAATTGGTTTTTGTATGCACAAGCAATACAAAACAGTTCACTTTAGACACCTTTATTGTACAAATGAGAGCAAACAAAAAAGCTAATAATAAGGATATTTTAAAATGAAATGATCTTTATCAAATGCGTATTTCTTTCATTGTATCAAACATTTTTGTGCTAGTTATGTGTTCACATATAATACACATAGTTTGTATTTAGCATCTGATCATAAAATAGGAGCTTTATGTTTCAAGGATAAATACCTTGCCCAAATTGACCCTTAATCTATTCATGTTTGTCTTTGCCCTTTTACTGGCCTCAACATGTGACATACCTCCAATATAAAAATAAAAACAAGTATTTAATAATCACACATAGGAAGTGCAACAATGCATGTGCTGTATTGCTACAATTATTTACAAATGGAAAGCCAAAACAAGGACGTTAACGCATTTTTTTTCCAGAAAAGTCTAAATTAACCTTTTGCATATTGTAATCAAGCAAGTTTCTTTCAATTAAGGAGAGAACAAATAATATCTTTGCTTGTTTTTTTCATAAAGTGCAATTAATGGCAACCCAGATGTATTCTGGTTACACATGCACAAATAAGCTGATGGTACAGATTATGCTACCGGTGCGGATCAGATAGTGACAGTGGCTTTATTTTAGGAGACTGTAAAGCTGTTTGGCATACCACGAGAATGAGAGCAGAGCCACAAGACTGCATCTGGGGTCAGAGACATAGAAAGTTGCAAGTGTGGTTTTCCAGCTCGAGCCGGAAGGGGGGGATAAGAAACTCCTCAATCATCTCGTAAACACTGAAATCCATGTGTCTGAAATATATAAATATTTTTAAATGCACAGATTTTTCCACGTGTTACAGGTACAAAATAACAAATGTTTGAACATATAAACGGTTAACAATTCCGTAAGAATGGAAAGTTGCGCTAGTAGCTTGTGAGAATTGATTAATGTAATGTTTTTTTATTTTTATGAAGGTTTAATGTATGTAAAATCTGGATTTATTTTCACCAATCCACTCCCTGAGGCTCCATAGCTCAGGGAAACATCAGTTTATTATTTTTTGTTCTTAGATGTTTGCTAATAAACTAGTTCACTGTGTCAGATCATTAGCTGCAAACATTTAGTGCATCATACAGTATTTTCACTGTTTGTTGTAAAACAGTTTTTTTTGCTTTTTACCCTTTAAAGGAAGGTCATCTAGATGGGTGTAATTAAAGTTAGTTTCTTGAATACAATATATTTCATTTGTCAGTTTTATTATGAAAACTAAGTGAAAAAAAGGGATTTGTAGAAAAAAAAATTAGAGATTATATTTTTAAGCCATATCCACCAGCCCTACTCCTTATCTTTTCCATCTTTAGTAAAATTGATAAAATGTCCAGCAAGAAGCATCAAAAAGACAAACTTTTATAAACAACATAATTACATTTACAAAGAAGCTGATTTTTTTTTTTTTTTTTGTAAATATATTTTTTATATTGTAAATACTATCTATCCTGCAGCAACTACATACAAACACCAACTTCTTGGTCAACTTTCTTTTATTTATCAGCATGTAACAAGCACAGTGAAAGGTCAGTCTTCAGATGACATCAGAGTGGCAATCGTAAAGATTTTGTACCCTCAAAATCTTTTTTGTAAGATATTTACCAAATGTAAGGCAACAAATTGTCACAAGTGGTTGCCTAGCAACAATATTGTCCAATTCCTTTCGCAAAATGAGTTTCCCATTAGTTAAATGCTTAGGCTTTCTCCAGGGAGCTTTTGTCCAGCAGCTTTGTTCAGAATGAGGTATTGGGGAAAATGTGGCTAAGATACATGTAGCCTTTCATTGTTTACTAAAGGGAAAAATGCAAATAACTAGCCTTTAAAATGCCTTGGCATTTTCGGCAGTAATACAAATGGAGAAGCACAAGAGAATAAATTCCTCGTGTGGCAGTGCCTCTTGTACTTTATGGACTATTCTGTCTCCCTGGTATTTTAACTCTTTTTACACAAAATAGATTTCTCTTGGATTTAAATATGTATCCAGGGCAAACAGAAAAATGACAAGATCAACAGTTCATAGGGATCTTACAGACATCTGCAGTTTTCTTTTATGTATATTCAGGGCTTCTTAAACTGCCATTCAAAGCTCAGGCCACAGACATAAAACCTCCCGAGAAGGACTATAGGTACTTTTCATTCTGTAGTTAAATGTTTAAAAAAAAAAAAATGTAGCTACAGAATGTCCAGCTGTGAGATACTGTATGAGGGACATACTTCTCAGCAACAAGTGTTAGATTAAAAGTGTAAGATTTCATCTTTTTACTCTTATCTCTCAGACAGTATTCAATATGCTATGGAAGATATGGTATTGGCTTTTTGACAATTGTTTTGGTCAATGGTGTAACTTCTTAAGTGCTTTCAATTTTCAGCTTTCTAATTTGTAAGAGAACAGGCAGACATCCAACAGACAGATCAACTGATGATTGAGATACAACTTCCCAGTATTAGTAAAGTTTTCTGAGTGTCACTTCTTTCAAGGATGTTTATTTTAGATACTTTTTTACCTTCAGTAAATGTTTTGCTATATATAGTTTTTTTTTTCTGTATATCTTCAAGCACTCTTTTCCTCTCAATGTTTTTCTATTTCCTATGCCTTGATTGAAAGGTTTTAATTTGACCTAACAGAGATGTTTGTTTTAGTTGCACAGCTGGCTACTGAACACTTACAATGGTCAGATACATTAAGCAGCATGACATTTTCATGAAACAGGCTTTGTTTTTTTTTAACATCATGCTGATTCACTTATGTTAAGGATAAACTAGTTAATCCAATGGGTATTTCAGCTACATAGTGTTTGAGTAGGGTGATTGTTAATTAAGTGAGTGACTTAAATTTTACTTACAGAATTTCTTTGTAAGGCACATTGAAAGGTGGTGTAAAACTTGTCTGGTTGACTTCTGAGGTTCAGTAATAATGTATGTTTTAGTAGATGTATATCAGTTAAATTGTCTTATTCGTCACTGTTCTCAGAAGTGTGGGGACAGATTCACACTGCGAGCAATACCTCACTGATTTGTTCAGTATTAGCTGTACGCATCAAGCTTTTTACTGCTAATGAGACTGACTATCAGGATCCCTCAATGTCTCCCAGGTTCTTTAACTTAAATCAGTTTGATGCTTATAGTTTTACTGTGACTATGAATGATTTTATTTCAGTCAATACTGTAAAATTATATATTGCACTTAAAAACAATATGTACAGTTAAAGATATAATTACTTCATATGTATGAATTAGTGATAATATATGTAAATGATATGGAGAATTGAAACTTATTTCTTTCGTATAATTTGCTATGTATTTTTTTCATCTTGATTGTCTGATTGCCATTTTGATTGATACAGTTGTAAAGAAAATGTGTTTTATAAAAGATTGTGTTGTTTTTTCTCTCGGAAAAGGGCTCATGAATCATGCAGATTCCATCATAAATGCTTTTTTTGTCCCTTTTTTCCCCCTAGTTAGACTTGAAGATGCTTTATCCAACAGACTTACCTGCTCATCACAAAATGAACAGATTATAGAAGGTATCAGTCCCAAATGTACAAAATTAATATCATGATTTATAGCCTAACATCTAAATGTTTGCAGTTCTTATGTTGCTCTGCAAGTTCTACACTTATTTGTGCAGATATCCTACATCAACGTTTTCTTAATTTATTTTGCTCAAACAAAAGCAAAATAACAAAACAAAACAAAAAGCACGATATTATGGATCCATAACAGCTTACAAAATTGTTTAAAAACTACACTGGAGTTATTACTTAACATTTTGGTTTGCTCTTAGTGCATGAAAAAAACAAAAAGCAGTTAAGTTATAAACAAACATGTGGAAGAGGTTAAACCACATTGGTTGTACTTTATTTAGCTACATGTGAGAAACCTTGAAAGGGATAAATTAAGACAAACAGGAGTTATTTTAATTTTGAAGAGAAGGAGTACATATTATTTGTTAGAAGCTGTAAAAAACAGATACTGACAGACTTTGAAAATGAGCTATTTTACAATGTGGTCAAAAATCTCAATCTCCGATGGTACTCTGGTAGGAAATTACTTGGAAAAACTTGCGAAAAAAGTCAAATATATTTTTCAGATGGATAGTAATAACTGAAAATGTCAGATTTTAGTTCTGCTTCACATAATCTACATCTTTGTGTTGCTCTTTTCTGATAGAGTGCATTCGAGTTTGAGGTTGCCACATAAAAAAGGTGGAAATGGTAAAACACAAATAATAATATAGCTTAATAATATAGATGTATAAATAATGTATATAGATGTATAAATAATATTAGACCTGCAAGTAACTACGTACCAAATCTAGAAAATGAAGAGTTTTGAAATTAAATCCTTCACCTGTAAGTCTCTCTTCTCTGTGGTCAACTCTGTCTATCAGCCTGCACACCTACACGTTAAGGTTTGAATACATAAATAGGTCAAATTTTACGAGAGTGAAAAACTCTACCCTCCTTAATATTCATCAGTTTTATCCATTATCACATAACCATTTACCAACTCTAATTAACCATAATTTTGTATCACAAACTAAATTTAATTAAGGCTGAATACGAGTTAAGAAAAGATGCCTACTTTCCCACTTGGATAATTGAAATAACAATTGAATGAAAGGTTATTAAAACAATCTTATCAATGATGCAGAGAAATTTAAATTTTTTATAGGTTAAAGCTGTGCATTACATACAAGCAAGCGTTGTGCTACTTTACCAGAAGATTAAAAAATATATTAAGTACCTAGAAATGGAAGTTGTAGATAATTATTATTATTAGTTAAATGATTATAATAATGCATACCAGTGTTCTTAGCCTTTTTAGTCAAAGTTGGGCTCCTAGATTTGGCTGTTAAAATCTAGTTACCTTTTACCAATTTAGTAATTTAGACCATGGCTATTAGCAGAGTTAGTAATCACCAACCAAAGAAAATGTCTCTCTTTATTCAACTGTCATCCGAAAAGGGATATTTGTTAACTGATGATAAATCATGATAAATCGTTCACTGTATAAAAAAACTGCAAAGACCACAGATTAAAACAATAGTACCTTTATTACCTAATAATTGCTACGAAATGCTAAACACTACTGAAAATGGAGCTTAAGTGAAAGTTTAAACTGAATAAACTGGATTGCTTACCTCTTGCATCAGGAGTTCATAGTTCAGGAGTTCATTCTACTGCACGTCTTGTAGTAAATCAGCATCAAGAGTCCAGCATAAAAAGACTTTCATATCCACAACAGTCTGCTACCCAGCAGCTTCATGAGTTGGATTGCATGTCTGATTTTGACTGATGACATAAACCACAAACACCAGTATATGGTCCCTGATATCATTAAGAAAGGAATTAATGTATTGTCAATATTAAAGTCCCCACAGACTTCATATATATATGTCGAGTATTTATACGCATATATACAGAAAAGAAGAAAGATGTATGTGCACAATAGCAGGTTCCAACATAGACATTTTTAGTATATACAGTGGGGAAAATAAGTATTTAGTCAGTCACCAATTGTGCAAGTTCTCCCACTTAAAAAGATGAGAGAG
>JAUZNJ010032219.1:0-13794 GCA_034780135.1 Jordanella pulchra | reverse complement strand
GTCTCCCTGGCTAACCGAACCTTCTGTTACAGAAGAACTGTAACTCCCTTTGGACCCGAACCAGAACCAGAACCAAAACCTGGAACCTGTTTAGTCTATTATCTGTGTTTATTCCTAAATAAACTGTTGAACTTTTTCCCAGTATCCGTGTGGTGTTCTGCATTTGGGTTAGAGCACTTAAACCCACCATGACATTTTATCGGTGAGGGATTACTGAAGAGTCAACGACAACATGCCAGCGAATATCATCAACGCAATCTCTTTCAGGAGAAGCTTCACCTGAAACTATTTATCAATCTGGCTTTATGAAAGACATGATTGAACAGAAGAAGCCAGAAATATATTTTGTTTTATTGTACACACAAACTACCGGTACTATCAAAATTACTGTATTTCATTTGTTTTACATTGTTGTTTGATTGTATAATATGTGTGTACGCTGTTTCATTTGAATTTGTTTTTGACCCTCATGAAGAAAGAGAAACATTTATATATCAAGGGTTCCTTTTAATAATCATTACTATTAGAAATATTACAAGAACATAAGCGTTGTTACCCAATGGTGATCTATGTGTTAATGTTGAAGCAAACAGACATAAGAATGAAAATATATATATTATATACAGCAATATATATTGATCAGATTATATCCTTCAATGTTATAGAATAGAGTAATAATTATAAATCAAACGCTTTTCAAGTACAAATTCACTTGACGCATATAGGCAAAATAAAGCAATAACAAAATCTGGAAAAATGTGATAAGAAAAGCAAAATATATTAGATTTGTGTTCCTATGAGCAGATTTGATGTATTTAAGAAATAAACCCATATCAGAATAATGTCATTTTAACTGGTCTGTATTTCACGAATAAAAAAAAACATTTAAATAACAAAAAAACCCTCTTATTAAACATTATTTTATATGTAGACTCCATTGTGGCTTAGGCTGCGAGACTCAGGGTTAACCATGGATTGCTTATAGGTTATAAATACAGGAGTTTGTGGAACAGGATGAAAGCTTGACTGGAAGGATGAAGTTGCATTGCCGTTATAAGTTGGTGAGTACAGAGTGGGGTTGTGGGTCATGTATAACGAGTTTCCTGAAGTATAAATGCTGCTGGGGTGGTAAGAGCTTGGCATTGAAGACTGATGAGCCAGGCTACCTTGATAAAGCAGCGATGCATTTTCAAGAGGACCAGGAGTGTAGAGAACAGCTGGGTTCATCGGGGATCCGTTGCTTGTCATTAATTGATGGACATTTTGCAGTGGTACTGGATGTTGTGGCACAACCAGGCTGTTGCTCTGGGGGGAATTCCGATATGCATTCGACTGAATGCTTGGAGCACTTGAAACGGGCCGATATCTTGTTATTGCTTGTCTGTTCGCTTCTGGCTTATAATTCAACAATTTAAGTGGGGTGTATACATCAAATGTGCCTTTGTCTGAGGGCATGCGTCTGCAAATGAACAACAAGGAGGAGGCAAAAAGAACAGCTCCTGTCACCCATCCGATGTAAAGAGCTTCCCCCAGCTCTCTCCTCTGGGCATCAATCAGCAGCGGATTGTAAAAATCTCGTATTATGACGTGACCAGTCCAAGACACGGGTATGAAAACACAAATGCAGGCCATGAACTGCATTGCTCCAGCAATCATTAAAATAATTGTTTTAGCCCATTTGTTACCTTGAAAGCAGTTGTTGCATTTCATTCCTGCTAGAGCTATCAAAAGCCCTAAAGCTGACAAGGCTACTGAAGAGCACATCAGGCCTCTGGCAGCCTGCAGATCAGGGGGCAGATACAACAAGGAGTCATACACCTTACACTGCATCCTGATGTTTGCCTGTCTGTAGCAGTTCATCCACAATCCCTCCCAACGCGTCTCCATCACAACGATGTTTTCTCCTATGAAAGCAGTCACCCTCCACATAGGCAGGCCAGTGGTAGCTGAGGCTCCAATCAGTCCAACCAGGCCGACGCACATTGCAGCGATTTCAGAAACACCTTTGATCATTGTGCAGCATCCAAAAGGCCTGTGTGTAAGTCCAAAATGAGATGATCTCGCAGGTAAAAAAGAACAAAAAGTTCTCAATCTTTAGCAGAACATTAAAGAAACTGAGTTGAAGGTGAAGGTATGTCCAGGCAGAGAGGATCTTTCCTAACTGCTTACTGTAAAAGGCTGTTTGTTATGGGAAAGTCTCTTTGCTTTCACCTGATTGGCTCAGAGAGATGCAGGTATAGAGAATTTTTGCTTATTTTGTATTTACAGTTTAGCTGTTTATGGGGGCATAACCCTGAATATTAGCTCCTCCAGCAGTACAAACAAAAACCCATTAATATCTTAGTAAGAGAAAAAAAAAATACAAACCCAAGAGTTAAAAATATCAGGTTTTATTTGTTTGTGGTTATATATATGTCGTATAAGACAAAGAGTAATCACTATACAGTGAAATGAACAACTCTGACAGTTTTCTGTTTTGTCCACAGGGGAGCAGAAGAGAGCTTTGATGTAATGAAATGAATGGTTTGCATTGCATCACATAGCATTTTATTACTTCCACATTATCATTGTTGGTTAAAACACTAAAACAATCATTCCTAAATCTTTAAAATTTATTGCTGAGGTTAAAAGTTGCTGTAATTTCTTATAATTTTATAGTCAAAATGTAATGACCTTTAAGCTTAAAAACAAATGTCCTTTCTTTATACCCTTCATGGAAAGATTTTCCTTCCATTCACATAAACAATAATCTACACAACAGCCAACAAGGGTGTTTTAGTCTAAATTCAAAGTTACTTGCAAATTCTGATCATGTGACTCCTTTGTTAGTTTGCTTGGGTAAGCTAAATTACCTTTGCGCCCACACCCTTAGGGAACAATGCTACCTGAGAATCTCATGTTTGTTCAGCCATTTTATCCTTTTCCATAGCTTTCTGTTATACAATACAGGAAGCCTATCTTTTAGCAATATTAGGATTTATTAAATCAAACTTTTTAGAGAGGGTTTAAGACATAGTTATAAGATTCAGTTCAATACATTAACTCCTGTTTTACCTTTTACTGTCCTCATTATGACACACCTGCAATTGTTTAACCAGGGATATAATACTGGATGAAACTGGTACAGGTGTTTTACGAAAAGGTAATGCTTTTTAGAAGCATCTCACTCTAGTGTTTTGGCTCCTAAAAACAATTTGAAATGTCTTTTTTCACCTAAACTTACATGTCAGATGTCAGGTATAGGGCAAATTTCACCAGCAAACAGACACATATACTTACAGATCTCTAAATGGTAAAGGATTGCATAACAGCTGTACACAACATACAGATTCACAACATTTACCCCATTTTGACTGTCCAAGTATGTATGAATATAAGCAGTTTAACACAAAGCACTAAAAGAATGTTGATTGGTTACCTCCAATAAGCTTGTAATCACAGGTTGATGTCAAAGTACTTTTCTATTTTCTATGTATTTTTATAGCAAAAGATGTAAGAACAGTTCAAATACTACATTTAAGTAGTTTTTAATTTTTTGTTCCATTAAAGAGAAGTATATACATTTTTTAATGAAATGAGTTTAGCTTAAAAAAAAGAAAGTATTCCATTACAATTCCAGTCACGCTGAAAGAAAAACGTCTCATGAGGGTCAGTCCTGTTTATTCCCAATTGAAGTGTTCAAAGATAAGCATAACCACTGCGCACAGAGGGGTTTCTGGATTGGTAACTGTAGATAGTTGACGGATGTCTTGACAGCATCGGCTGAGGTTCTGATCGAGGGATAAAAACCAGCTGCTGAGGCTGTAGCACAGGCTGAGGCTGCAGTGGCGGCAGTGGCTGAGGGGTGTAGGCCGTGTAGTCTGAGTTTTTTGAGTATATGTACCTGTCTGATCTGTCGTCTTCAGACTGTATATTGCAACAGGTAAACATGCATCCTCCAGCAAATAAGAAAGCGGCTGACACCCAGCCAATATAGAGAGCCTCTCCCAGCTCCCTGCGCTGCGCAGCAATCAGCAAAGGGTTATAGAAGTCCCTGATGATGACATGACCTGTCCAGGACACAGGGACAAGGACACAAATGCAAGCCATTATGATCATACTTCCTGCGATGATGAGGACAAGTCTTTTGGCTCGATCGTTGTTTCTTATACATGACGTGCACTGCAACCCAACCAAACTGATTAGCAAACCAAGGCCACCCAAAGCTAAAGAGCAGCACATCAACCCTCTTGCAGCCTGCAGATCTGGAGGAAGGGCCAGCAGAGAGTCGTAGACCTTACACTGCATCCGTATGTCAGCTTGTCTGAAGCAGTTCATCCACAAGCCTTCATAGCGAGTCTCAAACACGATGATATTCTCCTCAATGAAGGCTGTGACCCGCCACATTGGCATGCCAGTGCTTGCAGCTGCCCCAATCAAACCAATCAGAGACAGTAAAAGTCCCACGATCTCCAGCGCTGAGTTGGCCATCCTGTCCTCAGTTGCTCATCCAGGCTCACAGGTGGAAAAGCAGTGCAACAATATTTGGTTATAGATCAAGGCAGTGGATTTTCCTTATTGAGTGACTGCTTATCCAAAGGGAGGAGGAGCAGGTGGTTGTTCGCTTGTACAACCTCTTCCCTGTGGATGTTAAAATATAATGGGAAGGGGTGGGAATTTGTTTCTGTCACTAGGAGACCGATTCCTTAGTGTGTATTTTACCTCTGGCCACAAAACCCAGCAGCTTCTGTTCGCTGCTGCTTTGTTTATACAGATGGATCCATTTACATTCTCGGATATCCCTTTACAAGAAAGCATTAAAGGGAAAAAAATATTTTTGTCATCAGGCAATAGGTTTAAAAAAATAGATGGTATTTCGCCTGCTGATTTCAACAGGTTATATCTGTCAACTTTATTTCCAAATGAAAAAAATGGAAAAATAAAGTAAAAAAAATTGAATCTGAAGCACTGAAAAGAATATAATTTATCTCTAAATCCCTAATCAAAGGTTTATGCAGTTGTTTCTGAAGGACTGCGATAGTTTAAAAAAAAACCTTTTGGTAAATTGGTGTTTTACAGCTTTTGAAGCACCAACTCCAACCACACTGCACCCCCACCAAACTTGTAAAATCCCCCTAAACCCTTAAATTGGTTTGTTACACAATTTTATTACACTCTGAAAAGACAGCAGTCTGCCCTGTAATTGTGTAATCCCTAACATGACATTCATATTATAATAACAGTTGTTTGTTGGACTTTTCCAATGATCAACTTGTTGGGAATTTAATCTAATTGGTTTTTAGTCTCTGGATGTTATATATGAGCAGATTCTTTTAACTGAGTTATTGAAATAACAAGTCTTTTATGGTATGTCTATTTATTGGGATACACCTGCAATATGTTGATATAGTTTGAGCTGTTATTCAATAAATAGTGAATTTTATAGAACTTTGTTTTGCTTTTGAAATATCTTACTTTCAAAAATGTTTTTATATCTGTTTAGTTTTTGCTTCAAGAATTTGAGAGCAAACTTTGGAAAGATGAGTTTTGCATTTTTATTTATCAAATACATTTAACATTAAACTTGATCTTTTTTTAATAATCTTTGTACAGGTCTTTATGTTGCCAAAACGGGTCTTTGTGTGACAAAAAAACAAAGATTAAAAAACATTAGAGCTGTTTCAGACAAAAACATTTACAAAGTTTTCTCATCTTATCAGTTGTATTTTCTGATTAATATAATTAATAGATGTGTAACTGTTTGCTTCTTAATTGTGTTGGTGTTTTTTTGTTGTTTAATCCTCATGTTAGTCTGTGACAAAAAAACATTAAAGGAAGTTGCTCTATTTACATGGTTAAAATGAAAATCTTTTTTTAGTTGGATGTGCTCAAACAAGCTGGTTGTGCTGGTTTGGACACATTTCTTCAAAACAAGGATTAAGCGACATAACTTTCCGTATAGACACACCCGTGAGTGAAACAAAAGGAGTTTCAGCAGGAATATCTGGATTTCCAGACAACCGTTTTTTTTTTTTTTTTTAATCAAGTTCCAAATAAGCAACAAAACTAAAGAAAACATACACATTTCTCACCCCTTTTTATTTTACAAGAAAGGTTTTGAAATTAAATGTTATTTTGAAAAATAAAATGGAATAGAAACAAATACAGTATATACATAAAATCTTAAAAGTATATAGAAAACACTTCAAGGTGTACAGAATGTCTAGTGCACATTTTAACTGAAGAGACTATAGAGTTTATAAAGACATCATCACATTATTACTTTATTCTTATCAAGTGTCTAAAACGCTTGGTCATGATACAACAAGGACTTAAGCAATTTTTAGCAACTTCCATATGATCACAATCACTTCCATGATGAACTTCAGTCTCAAAAATACACTTGCCTCCCTTTTTTAAAGTACTGAATGCGTCTTCCCACATTTTTTTCTGGTTTAAAAAGTAAGTCCAAAGATCTCCTAGTACTGAGTCGGAGTATACGCCACAGATACTGTTGGAGGTGCAGAGTATTGGGGTTGGTAGCTATATCCAGGCTGGTATGTGTATGGCTGATAGGCGGGTTGGTAGAGACTTCCACCAGGATTGTAAATGACCCTCTCCTCTTCTATATTGGTGCGAGGAGCATGGCGACACAGCAGGATCACTCCAGCTGAGAAAAGCAAAGCGGACGTCACCCAGCCGATGTAGAGGGCCTCTCCGAGTTCTCTTCGCTGGGCGTCAATCAGCAGCGGGTTGTAGAAGTCCATGATGATGACATGGCCAGTCCAGGAGACTGGGATCAGGGTAGTGACGCAGCCCATGAGGAAGAGACATCCTCCAACCACAAGGACGATGTGCTTTGTGCGAGCACGGTGGTCAACCATCCTAGTGCATTTCATTCCCACCACAGAAACAACCAGGGCAAAGGATGTGAGAGCGACAGAGCTACACATCAGACCTCTGGCTGCCTGGAGATCTGGTGGCAGGAACAGCAGGGAATCGTACACCTTGCATTGCATTCTGATGTTGGCTTGTCTGAAGCAGTTCATCCACAAACCTTCCCAACGAGTTTCCATCACAATGATGTTTTCCTCAATGAAGGCTGTTACCTTCCACATGGGTAAGCCGGTCACCGCTGCTACTCCAATCAGTCCGATAAAACCAACGACGAGAGCAATAATCTCACAACAGATTTCATTGCGCTTTTTCCTCTTCTCAGCTCTCCTTTTTTCCTCATAAACAGAGTCTTGGTAGTCTTGGTAATCTGTGTAGTACTGTGGTGGTTTCCCCAAGTTCTCATCATAATAAGTCGGCACATAGGACATGGGTGGCTTAGTATAGCCACTGTAGGCTGCGTAAGACGACATCACCAAAGGCCAAAGATGTGCTGTGTGGCTGCACCCTTACAGCTCTGGAGGAAGGTCTGAAGAAGAGGACGAGCAACAGAGCATATACACCTAAAAAAATGGAAATGATGCAATGCAGTCTGACTGGTTAATCTACTTTAAAGTCATCAGATTGGGGCTGACAAAGAAATGCTCCTTGATTGATTGCAAATGAAACTGCAATGACTTTCAATCAACTATTTGGAGTTGTGAAAACAAGCATAATCCCCTTATTGTCAACGATTTAACAACTAAAGTTAAATCTGGTCAGTTTCTGTTGTTTAACATATAATTAGTGAAAGATCATGACAAGATATTATGTCATTCAGACATTGAACACGATTAGAAAAAAAAGGGTACTTGGTAAATAGGTCATGAATTGGATTCCCTTGATCTAAGAGTGATTATAATCAAAGTGGAATCCAACTGGCTTTCAAAACATGAAAAAATATTATTTGTATAAATAGGTTTATTAAGATGGTTGTAACAATCTTTTACATTAATCCAGTCGTCCAGTTTTTTTTAAACAAGCTGAAAGCTGATCATATAATGCCAGAACCTCTGAAGTTCTTATGTAAAGTGAGCTGCTGAGGTGTTGATTGCTGAGAAACATGAGGAGGATTGGTTTCACTTGCCAGAAGTTCTCACCTTTTACATACACTTATTTATAACTAGTTTAGTACTATTTAAAACGTGCTTCATAAAGTAATTCTTCCTTTTCTTTTTTTAGGTGTCCCAAAATGTCCAACAAATCATTACAAAAAGAATCTCCAAAATGGGGCCTGAAGTAAAACGTCTAAGCAGTTGTATTCAGTGCAGGGCGCTGGTTACCGTTTCAAAGTAAGCATAGCAGGTTTAACAGACGTTGTACATTTGAATGAGTCCTCAGATATCAAAATGGTAAGATACTTTGGCATATGTAATAGTGAATGGAGGGTGTGGAGCCTCAGTAAGGTTTTGTTGCAAACTAAAATCCATCCATTCATCTTTTCCCGCTTCATCCTCCAGGGTCACAGTTGGGCCGGTGCCTATCTCCGGCAGACTTTGGGCGCAAGGCAGAGTACACCCAGGACAGGAGGCCAGTCTGTTGCAGGGCAACACATAGACACAGACCTACAAACATGCACACTCACTCACACCTAGGCCTAACTAATTAGCCCAACAGTCATGTTATTGGAGTGTGGGAGGAAGCCGGAGTACCCGGAGAGAACCCAAGCATGCACAGGGAGAACATGCAAACTCCATGCAGAAAGACCCCAGGCCGGATCCTATCCCAGAACCTTCTTGCTGCAAGGCAACAGCGCTAACCACTGCAGCACCATACAGCCGCAGATTAAAATATTTTAACAATCAATTTCTCAACATCTCTCAAATGCGCAGGCAGTCACATCTTCTATTCTTTTGTATTCCGTTTTCAGTTGTAGCTTTGCACAAATTCCAGTCTTCCTAGAATGTAAAATAGATTTGAGATATCTAGAATTTCGATTGTCAGTAGAATGAGTGTCCCTCTGAATATCCTATATTCATTATTTGTACTAAAATGTATAATTTTATGAATATCTGGTATGCAGTTCAGTAATGCAGAGTAATTTATTCATGTCAGACACCATGTATTTCCACATAAACATGCATAGTCCATGCAGAAAGACCCAAAGCCATGAATCAAACCCAGGGTCTTCTTGCTGTAAAAAGTTCCAAATATTTGGTTAACCTTTGAAAATGTTTACCAAATTGTTGGAAAATTTCACAATCATTTAATCAATTTAAGGTATGAAAACCATAAAATAGATGAATGGGAATACAGGTAAATTGCTGTCTGTATTCCAGCTAGTCCTGTATTTTTGCTATTATCCGCACAAGCAGATGCAGAGTTTTCCATTTATTATTTTTTATCCTAAAGCTTTGTTTCAGCGTATGCAAAATATATATTGACAGTTTAAATAGGATCTTATTTGCAACATTTTACAACTCAGACATGGCTTACATAGTCCTGAAGTTCTGGTAAAAAGGCCACTCACTTGCAAGAAGACATTCTTAGTTATTTTCTTGACTTCTTATGATTTTCTTTCTATTAAAACTCTTTGGTGATTGTTGGTTTATGTGTCGAGGTTTAATATGTTTACATTTTAAGTGTTTGTAAGGTTTGCATCTGTGTGCAGCTGACTTTGGCCAGTGAACAGTGGATGGTTAAAATTGTATCCGCTGAAAAATCTAACTCTTGTGCTCTTGTTCAGTTCATGTTTTCTCTAAGGGTTTAAAGCCACCAAAACCATGTAGAGGTCACCTGGAGAAAACATTAGACATACCTTATTTGTCAGGTATTTTTTTTTATTTTCAGTGGTAATGTATAGTTATGATATATAGATAATAAACATCTGCGACAGACCCGCGACCTGTCCAGGGCGGACCCTGCCTCTCGCCTGAAACGCAGCTGGGTGTAAAGAAAATGCATGCATGGATGGATGGATAATAAACATGTTATTTATTCTAAAGTTAGTGTCAGTTTGCTAAATTTTCCCCTGATTAGATGTATATGGAAACAAGTAGACAAACATTTCATTGGTTCCCTTTATGCCTGTGTGTTTATGTGCAATCAACCAAATCAATCTTACTTCTTCCCATTTTATTTGCATTCATTAGTTTAGCTATTGATAATATCTAAATTCTTGAAATTTTGATAAAACAGACATATTACTTAACTCATTAATGACCTATCACAAAGTTAGTACTCAGTAAATAATGCAAAAAATAAACTCGAATCTTAGTAAGTTACATTACACTATCACATTTTAAACAGAGTGTATGAAAAAACATCTATTTATTTGTGTTTGGTGTCTTATAGAAATATAAACTAATCACAAAATCATGCAGTTTTTGAGTATACAGTTGTTTGTATAGTAAAGAATATTTGTGACTGGAACTCTGCGTCACTGAAGGCATGTGCAAACCAGCGTGTGATTTGTCTTTGGTTGAATGTTGACTTGCAAACGAGATGAGCATAAAAACAAAGTAAAATCACAACAATCATTTATACATATTCTTGGAATTTATGGAAGCTGGATCCTGCCTTGGCGAGATATACGCTGTCTTCTTTTGCAACACTCTTTTCCTCCATAAGATATGTATCAGTGTAGCGGTCTTCTTCTTTGCTTCTCCGTTTGCTATATCTGAAGAGCAGGATGATTCCTGTGGCCAGCAATACACCAGAAGTTCCCCAGCCAATGAAGATGGCTTGTCCAAGCTCTCGTTTTTGAGGATCCAGCAATGCTGGATTATAGAACTGTTTGATAATCGAGTGTCCCACCCAGCTGACAGGAATAAGTGTAGTCAGAAACGAAAGAAGATACAAACACCCCCCAAAAGCCAGAGTGATGTTTTTGCTCTTCATGTTGTCATCACAACAGTAGCTCCTCTGGATTCCACAAGCAATGACAATCAAGGCGATGAAAACCAGAGCAATGGAGACGCACATTAATCCCCTCGATGCCTGCAGCTCTACCGGGAGAACCAGCATCGAGTCGTACACCTTGCACTGCATCTTGATGTCAATATGTTTGTAGCAGGTCATCCACAGGCCTTCCCAGAGCTCTTCCATTACAATAAGATTGGCCCCAATGAAGGCTGAGACCTTCCACGCTGGTAGAGCAGTTATAGTTATTGTCCCAAACAGGCCAAGGAATCCAAGAACCAGGGCTACGATTTCCAGCTTTGCTTTCATGGTTTAGCAAAAGAAATGTGTGCTCGTCTCGTCTTTTTTTGCCGTGTGTGAAATTCAGGCACTTCCCAGACTTTCTGTTAAACAAGACTCTAAATCTGATATAGTAATGCAATGCATGTAATGTCACTCTGCTGGTTTGGAATAGCATTATCTTTAACTAACTTTCCTCTGAACCCAATGCTAGCACTTCTTGTCATGCATTACGTAGAAACAATTTGCATTTGCTGAAAAACAAATAAGAGATCATTGTTTCAACACCCTACCTGTTTAGATGTAGTGACTCTCAATCTAGGTGTAGAACTTATATTTCCTTCCATCGCTACTGTAATTCATAAAGAGTAAAACTGTACAGCCGACATTTAGAGGCTTTGCAAAGAAAAAAACCTGATTTGAAATCAACCTCTGCAAGTCAGAGTATAAAAAATTAAGATAAGACTATTTAAGAAAGAGCTGAATAAAATGTATTGTCGGGTGTAGAACTGCATGTTGTTATGGGTCAGAGTTTCATCATCATTAAAGTGTACATTATTATTAAGGGGCTTTTAAGGATCCATTTAAATTGTTTGGGGGGGGTTGTTTTGTTTGTTTTTTATGTAGAATAATTATGTAACATAGAATAAGATATATTTCTAAACTATTTAAGTACATGTTGCATCTAACCTTAAGACAATACTTCCCCCTATACTGACAAAGTACTAAATAAAATAAAATTAAAGTTTAAAAAAAATTTTTGTCTTAACTTTAATTTGCACAGTGTCAAATTTTCCTGCACAGGCTTAGATTTATCTAAACATCCATGAATAAATGCTCTCAAGCATTAAAACCCCTTATTGTTCAATAATAATCAACAAGCATCAAGATTACTTCTGGCTGGATATTTAACTGCTATATTTCATCATAAATAAAACTCTGTTCAAATGGCTAGATTCTTGACTTTGACCTAAGTTATTGTATATTCTACAATGTTTTAGATCTTTTCTGTAGCTTGATGTTATTCTGTTAACATTTATAAACAAATTGTATGTTTGGATCAATGTCATGAAAAATTCACTTCTGTTGAAGTTATAATCCTCTAGCTTTTCACTAACTGGAAAATGCTGGGATACCAGTATGGAGATGTTTAGTAAACACACAGTCAGGTGTGTTATACATACGTGTTGACTCAAAATATGCTCATCTAAATGCCCTCTTTAGAAATGTTATACTGTATGATTATAGGACACAAAGATCATTTGGTTTACCTGCACAAATGAGAAATATGGAGATGCTTTTAAACTCTTGAATAAAGTCATCAACTTTCTCTCAAATCAAACACTATTACCGGGAGTTTCTGCAGGACAATGAATGCAAATTATTATCAAACCCAAGTTTAAAACAGATTAAGCAGACAAATATCAACCCTTTAGAAAGGTCATGACCTCATCCCTATCAACAGTCTATGAACTTTGCCTAAAATTTATGACAAGGGCAGGAAACCAGCCCACATAGTTTCTAAATAGCATTTCTAATAAGAAAAGTTGTGAAATATATACATACAGAATTATATTAGAATCCAAAAATGAATATGACATTTACGCTGATATTTAGTGTAAATCTTTTCCTGGAAACACACATCTGTTTTTTTGCTTTTTTAAACTTTCATGAAGGTTAGTTTGTGAACAAATTTGACTCAATGTTTGTTTCCACATTCCAACAACACTAATCAGGAAAGTATATTTAAATTTCTTTTAAACTGGGCAGCTTGAACAACAAATTTTATATTACTTTTTTTCAAAGATATTTCAAAGTATTTTTAGCACTGTTGCTTTTTTTAACCTGTTTGGACTATTTAGAGTTATGTCTTGTAATACATTTTATCTTACATAAAATAACAGGATGGAGTTATAACTTCCATCAATAACTGAACAGCAGGTTAAGATGCAGCCAACACTTATTTGTTCTAAAAAAGGTGACACCCTGTTGATCATCCTGTTTCTGAGAAGACAAAAGGGCAACAGAGAAAGAAATGTGGAAGGGAGGTCCCAATACAGGAACAGAAACTGGAAGACCTGCTGAACAGGTTCTCTGGCCAATACTGCCGTCATCTGCTTTGAATGTAAACAGATAAGATCAGAGTAAAAGAAAACAGAGTGGTAAAGTTAAAAACATATCGAAGAAGGCTTTGAAGGACGTTCTGCTGTTGCTAAAAGTTTGATGTGCGATTTTTAATTCAAATCTAGATTAAATAGCAATGAAATAACTGTTTTTAAATGAAAAAAAAAGAAATCATATAAAAGAATAAACATTAAGCTCTAGCAATGTGTTTGATGTTTGAAGGATGAAAACAGGAAATGTTCAATAGGCTTAATGCGCCCCCTACTGAATGCAAATATGACTGCAGATACCCAAGTGTTACAGGACTATTTTTTCCAAAAACAGGAGCCCTTTCGGTGGCAGTGCACATCACTTCTATATTAAGCAACAGTTTCCTGGTTGAATAAGATATTTTCAAAGTAGTGCACCATACTAAGAAATGTTTTTAACCATCAGTGTCCAGGTTGGGACTTTTTAATTGGTTATGTATGTATTAATGATACAAAAATACAAGAAATCCTTCAGGCTTCAGAGTTAAATATTTTTTCTGTATTAGAGCTGCTGAGAAGCAGCATTCAGTTTCTATGCACCACGGATTTGGAACAAACTTCCAGAAAACTGTAAAACAGCTGAAACACT
>JAUZNJ010032217.1:0-10000 GCA_034780135.1 Jordanella pulchra | reverse complement strand
ACATGAAAATCATACGATACTTAACGAGGGTAGAAGGGAAACAGAATTTAAACAGTTATTATTCAAATTTAAACTAAGCGTATTATTTTTAATAATAATTCAAAGAGCTAAAAAAAAAAAAGCCATTTCTAGACCTCACAAATGTTTCGAGGTCGAAGCAAAGTTGTTGTTATTTGGTGCGAAGGACCATGAAGTCTGACTTCGTGTCCACAGCGTTAAGATGTCTGGAGCTGAACTCCTGCTGGGTTTTGTTCGCTCGTCTCCTGATGTGTTTCGATAAAATGATCCTGTTGAATAGCTGAACCTAACGCCAGGCTGACTTCCTTGGAAACGCATCAGACTGACTGTATCGTCTTTAACTTTCACTCAGCAGTGATTAAAGACAGAGTGCTGGAAACTGGACCCATCTGCTCCAACCGGCAGTGACTCATGGGTCGTGACGGGCCATGAAGCAAACACCAGAACCAACCTTCAAATCTGGTGGATAAACTCGATGCGGTCCTTTCATGATCCAAATATCCTTACGGATACAAACGGGCCTTTGAAGGAAGCCGCCTCTGAATCTGTACTCAGACATGGAGAGTCCGGCAGTAAATGGGAAGAATCCTTACTTCAGGAACCAGAACCAGACTGGTGGTTCTGATCCGTTTGTTTGCTTCTGTATAAATATATTCATTGAATCTGATGAACTCACATCTGCTGACATCCAGCCTCAGTCAGACTGGGCGTCATCAACAGCGTTCCCTCGTCTGCCATCTTTGTTTCTACAAACAGAGCAGCGTCGGAACCAGACGTCAGCGGGTTCAGGAATAGTTCTGACACTTGATGGGAATCCTGCCTGTTCCACTGGTTCTGCTGGTTTATCAGGGGGACGGACTCACGGTCTCATGTATGCAGATGGTTTAGTGCCCCCCCCCACCCATGCAGGTCGGGGGGTGTAGGCAGACAGTCCGGTCTGCTCCCACGCCTCATTAGCATATTTAATTAACCTGCTGACTGATGAATGAGGGGAGGGAGTGTGTGAAAATGCCCCCCAGCACCCACCCATCGCCACCACCCCCCGTTACCGTGGTTTCAGGCTGATGCTCTTTGTTTTAAGCAGCTGAAGCAGGATGACATGGTGAGCGGCATGCAAACAAGGCTGATAAATGCTGCACTTTGTCTCAGTACAGGGGGTTGGGGTGGGGGGGGGGGGGGGTCCTTAGAGAACAGCTGAGAGTTTAAACAAAGCACGCGGCCTGGTGGTGATCAGCTGCAATAACAGGATTAATCAGGTTTAAGGAAACAAATGGGATAAAACAAGAGAAGAAAGGAGTTTAAAAGTGCTGGTTCCTCCTCGTCTCTGAGGAGAACCGGAGAACGGACCTCCTGCAGCTCTCAGCCCCTCCTGAGTCATGGCTGCAGGAGCACCGGGGCTAATATTTCTTCCTCCTTCAGTATTTTATCTGCAGCACAGCCGATCGATGCCACTAAAGCTGCTAAATCATTTTCAGGAGTGGAGAGAGAAGGAGAGCTGATTTATCCTGCATGTTCTCTGCAGATCCACTGAAACTTTCCTCTGCAGGAACTCTTCCTATGGTGTTACTTCCCTGAGGAGGAAGTTCTGCCAGCAGACAGGAGAGGAAGTGCTGCAGGATCTTCTTCAGATTCTGTTCTTTGAATCATTAGATGTGAATTAATGATCATTTTCTGCTGAACAAATGGATCAGCTGTTTGTTGATGAAGCTGCAGATTCCAGAGTCAGAACCAGAAGATAGAACTTCAGCAGAACTTTGAACTTGTGTTGAATGTTGCCCAGAAGACTGCCTGGAACAGATCTCCTTTAGTGGAGCTTTCATCCTGATCTGTTGAACAGAACCACCGTCATTCAACAGAACCACTCAGACATGGACATGTTTCATGAGAGGTTTTTATGTGGAACGCCGTGTTCCAGCTGTGGGATCAGTCATAAAACCGTCAGGAGACATGATCATTCATCAGCTCCACCAGCCTGTTCCCTAATGATCCAAACTAAACAACATGAGTCTGTAGGAAGACCCAGTATATGTGACAGGTTCTGATGGAACTGGTACCAGTACCAACCTCAGTCCAGACAATTCAAACCAAAACTTGGGCGTTTTCCTGTACTTTGGTCTGAACACGTTGATGAGTGGTCCGGTTACTTTTCACTCAGAGAAAACTCCAAGCCACCCAGAAACCACCAGTACAGCAGAAAAAAATCTGTCTTTTTATGGGTCGGATTTGTCTGGAGCCAAAATAAATAATGTAGATAAAGAATCAGGTTCTGTGTTCTGAGCTGGTGGAAAACATGGAAAACTGAACCATATCATTGTTCCCTGGTTTCATTATCTAGGTGGTCTAACAACAGAAACCTGGCTACAGAAAATGGTCAGAAATCAATCTTTCGGGATTCACCCTCAGAGAAGTACAGTCCTTTTAAAACCGTACTCGGACCGGTTGTTCCAGTCCACTTCCCAGAAGGACGCCTGTGTTCATGTCTACACAGATGAAGAACTTAAAGTAGAAGAACTAATCAAAACTCTACTGGGAGGAATAAAAACCTGGAGTTCTATGTTGTTCTAGACAGGAGCTAGCAGGGGCCTGTCCTCTATAGAAGTGGACCTGGTCCCTGTGAGAGCCCTTGTAATGGAGACATAACATTAAATCAATTTCTTATGATGATATGTGCTGAATGAAGAGTGTTTTACCTTTACGGTTTAGTCAAACAGTTATTTAGAAATGAGGGCGTGTCACAGATAAATGTCTTCAATATTAGTTGTGTGGCTAACTGAATATACTGAGCAATGAGCTGATTCCTATTTTAGTTTAGTTTTTTTTTTATTAATATTTTTACCTCCGCCAAGGAGGTTATGGCTTTAGGAGAGTTTGTCTGCCTGTCTGTGTACGCGATAACTTGAAAAGTGTTGGACGGATTTTAATGAAATGTTTATCAGAGGTGTCCCTCAATCCAAGGAACATTCAATTACATTTTGGTAATGATTCGGGTCATATTACGGATGCAGACATTTTTTAAAGATTCTCTAATGTTGTGAAATAGGGATATTTGGTGGAACAAGCAGTTCCCCACTAAACCAGGGGGTGGCAGCAGTGAATATTGACAGCCTCACCATCGGACTGAAAAAGTCCAGAGGTATTTTACTGAAGACAAAACCGCAAGAAAAGGGAAAATTGTTTGTTTGTTAAAGGATCAAAAGAAAACGTATGAACGGATTTTATGGCCATTTTTTTCCAGAGGTGCGCCTCATGTCAACAAACAATAATTTCAGTTTGCTAATGATTAAGATCATGTGCGAGTTTTAGCTATAGGTATAAGTCACAGTTTTGGTTTGGACATTCTCTTTTCTCTCTCTCTCTCTCTCTCTCTCTCTCTCTATATATATATATATATATATATATATATAAGAGCAATTGAATGTTGTTTTGTACTTTATTAGATTTTATGGAAATACTTAACTCTAAGAATAACCTTTTTAAATAACTCTAAGGCCTCCCAAATGATGGAGAGAAACCTGAAGCTGATGAAGAAGAGTCAGTCACAGCCTGGTTAGCGAAGGCTGCAGTTCAGTAAATAACAGCATCATCGGCATAAAGATTGAACTTTGTTTTTTGTTATTGTTGGAAATAATAAACAGAGCAGGGACTATGATGGAACCCTGAGGGACACCCTCAACCTCTGACAGTCAGCTTCTGGATCCGATTCTGGTCCTGCTGTTTCAGAGGAAGTCAGACGTGGTCTTCCTGAGGAAGAATGGAGCTGATGTTTGCTATTATTGCTGTTTTCAGGAGTGAAAGAACAGAAACATTCCAGCTGTCAGTGAGCTCAGGTTCCCGCTGCACTCGATGTCTTTTAGCTGCTGCTCTCCGTTTCTTATCGGGCATTTTTCTGTTTTCCCTACAGAAACCAGCCAATCAGAAAGCCCCAACCAGGCCAGCGAATCAGACATCAAGGAGCAGCCAGAGAACGGTGAGGAGGACACAAGCATGGTACAATAAACACGCACACACACTGCCAGCCTGAGTGTGACCCTGCTGATCTCACACACACAGACACCCACATTCCTCGCTCAATTTCTGCGTGTGAAGGATATCCTCCTAGTTTTATCTGTGTGTGTGTGTGTGTGTTAGAGTTAGACCTTGACCCGAGTGCAGCTACGTGCTGTTAGACACACTCTAAAACCCACATCTGGGAGTGATTATCCTGCCTGGAACACTGAGACTTTTACTTCCTCACTGTGGATCCTGGTTCTGGTTCTAATCCTGGTCCTGATCCTGGATGTTCTGATTCGGCTGTCTGTCAGCGGAACCTGCATACGCATGAAACTGAAGGATCCGCTTCCTTTAACTCTCCCTCTGGTTTCCTGATCTTCTGCTCTGTAGAGTTTGAATCAGAACCGGATGGTACCAATGAAATGAAATGAAACCGGATGGTACCAGTTTGAGTTTGAGACTCCGCCCCTGAGCCTCGACCTCCACCAGCAGGACGAAAGCAGCTGTTCTTCATCTAGTGGCACATCTGGTATCTATTGGCTGCTGATTGGCTCCTGGGAGGTGCAGGGTCTCCAGCTAGAACTACGAGGCGCACAACCTCAACAAGAACCGACTGCTGGGCATCTAATCAGCTGTTCCCACCTGACAGTCCTCTCTGCTTTCTTCCTGAAAGATTTTATTCATTCTGATGGAGAAGAGGTTTCATCAAACCTTCTCTCCTGTTGCTAATGGTCCTTTAGCCTGAGTTTACCCATCGGCTAGTCCTCTGCACCAATCCTCAGGTCCAAATGGGAGAGTGGACTGGGTGGACTGGGAGGATAGTTGGTCCCTCGACATCTCCGCTCACCACCTCCGACGCTCAGCGAGGATACGCCATATTCTGTGGGTCACTATATCTGATGGAGCACAGAATTCGATGTAGCATCAGTTCTGTTGTCTGCTCCACCTACTGTGGCGGGAGAGACTAATAAGTTGCATTTTAAATATTTGCAAAAATTTGTCAATATTCTAATCATTTTTTAGATGTTAATTTCTCCCAATCGCTGTATTTCTATTAAATGAGAAAGATCATTAGAATCGCAGAGTGAAAAAGTTTGTACCATATTGAAGGAAACCAGTCAGATAACGTCTAAGCTAAGCTAAGCTACCAAAGCTAGCTAGCTATGCTGGTCATTCACACAGTAAGGCCAGCAGGAAGTTAACGGTTGAAGATCTCAGGTCGTAGAGTATTTATGCTGAGTAATACGGTCACTAACTCCTCAGCTAATCATCAGTCGTCTGATGTCATGTTTTCAAAACAAATCAGTACAGTTAGAGATGAATCAAAGCAGGTAGTGAAGGTTGGAGACGTCTCCAAGGCCAGGAGAGCCATGGGAAGACAGGCTGAGAGGGTACTAATGGAAACGGGGACTTTAGACCTTCCATCCAAGCTGGTTTTAGTTTTTATTCCACATTTATGAAACTTCCTCTGAGTCCAGGTTCTGTTCTGGTTCTTCTGCAGCACCAGACTGCTCAGGATCAGGATTCGCTCCAAAGTCGTGGTTCCATGAATCCTTAAAGAAAATGTTCTACTTCCTGTATGATGTGATGATCTGAGTCTGATGCTTCGCTTTAATGGGCATTGAACGGTTCTGAGGGTAATTAGATCTGATTGGGTCTAGGTGATTGGAATGTCCCGGATCGATCTGAATCTAATCTGGATTCAATAATCCTGGATGTGAGTTGATCTATCTGCCTTATAAAGATCCTTGGAGTGACATCTGCGTGACTTAGTTCTGTGTGAAAAAACACACAGAAAGTCGTGATCTGATTAGATTAAGTTTCTCTTCCTCCAAGCTTTTCTTCAGCTTCATTGAAAACCAGGGAAGTTTCAACCCGAACAGCAGAATCAGTGTCTTCCTCTTCCTCCCTCCGCAGGTCACCTGGGGTTCCAGGACAGCTTCGTCACACCTGGAGTTTTCACTGTGGCCGAACTCGTCCGAGTGTCTCAGAGTGAGTCCGGCTCGTTCTTTCTCTTTGTCCCTCTGATCCGTCAGTCAGTGACAGTCGGTCTGATGGAGGTTTGTTCAGTATCCATGGTAACCGTCACAGATCATCTTCATCAAAGCAGGAGAAACATCCAACCCAGCAACATTTTACATTTCATTAGGATTTTGCCATCATTTTATTATTTCTTCACATTTGCAGTGATGCGGCTCTAAAAGAAGTGACCGCAGCCTCGTCCACGTTCCACACCTGTGTGTCCTGCAGGGATGTGGGGTGGCGGGTCGGACCGGGTCGGACCGGGTCGGACCGGGTCGGACCGGGTCGGCTGGGAGGATCGCCACTATCTGCAGGGTTAATGTTGGTCAGAACCACATGGTTGATGTTTCTGTGGCTCTGACCAACGCCTTGGCCGTGTCTCTTTGGGGTTTCATGAACAGTGATTGGTCTAATTTACACTGAGCTCTCTGCCCTGAGTACGGTTCTGCAGGTTCTGACAGCATAACAGTGATTCTCTTAGAGAACCGGGGAGACCCAGCTCCAGACTGGACTGGTTCTGAGCTGAGGCTCCTCCATGTTGATGCAGAGGATGTTTGGTCCACATCCTAACGTTGTGAGTGGGTGACGGGTCGTCACAGCTGAGCAGCTCTGATGATGTTCTGGTCTCCTAAACCCAGCTGAGAGTGAGACCTCCCGTGTTCTGCTCCAGTTCTTTGCTTCCAGCAGACAGAACCGAGCCCAGATCTGAGTCCAGGTGGGATCTCAGTTGGATCAACTCCGGCAGCAGCTTCTGATGATGTGAACGGAGGAAACTGTTTGCTTTATCAGACACACGCACACACCAGCGGGTGACCTTGGCGTTGTGCAGCCATTACACAATTCACTGGCAGGCCAATCGAATCTCTCTCTGTCGATCAATATCCTATTAAAGCAGCACACAAAGAGCGAGTGTGTGTGAGCGTGTAGCTGTGTGTAGCAGCCTGGTATCAGATGCAGCTGCTCGCCGTGCTTCGGGTTCCCCAGCATCCCTCCGTCTCTGCTGCAGCTGCAGACGTCCAGGGTTTGGTCGGATGCTGAGGAACCTCAGTGGAGACGGCAAGAAAAGTCCACCAGAATCTCACCCTGAGAGATGATAACAGACAGAAGAACTGATCATTCTACGTCATCTGCAGAGAATAAATGATTATCCTCAGAATATTTCCTCACCAAACAGAAGTTAACCTCCTGGACCGAGGAGCTCCTGATCCATCCTACAAGCTGCAGCTGCTTCCAGCTTGATTTATTCTAATCTGTCATAAAAATCTAATTTTTATTTTTTAGTGTCTGATTAAGACACTTTAGTATTTAACCCATAAAGCTTCACCTTTTCCTGTGTTTAACATTGAAGATGATTAGGACCAAAGTCATAGGCTGTGTCCAGACGTCCGCCCTGACCTCTGACCCCTCCATCATTATATTGTGGACTTCCTAGTAAATCGGTTCAGACAGATGATTTCCATCCACTACACATTGGAACATCCTATATAGATTTCTATAGAGACTAGAGTGAACGTTCAGACACAATCATGGAGATAAGAACTAAACCATAGATCAGGACACATAGATAGAAACCATGAAAATAGAAGCAGGTTGCAACCAAACATGTAGAGAGAGGGATCAAGAACATAAATATAGACATGGATGGAACCAAACATTTGGATCAGAACCAACCCTGACAGTTCATCATCCTCATGGCCTCTAAACTGGGTCTGGTTAGAACTTCCAAAGAACCCAATGGAACGGTCAATTAATCTGAACAAACAAAATAAAGACACCAAAGTCCACAGATCAGACCTGCTGGAACAGGAGTGGCCAATCCCAGTTCCTGAGGTCCGATATCCTGCAGCACCTTTGGTTCAACACACCTGGATCAATTAATTAGAGGATTAAGAGGAACTGACTGCATACTGAGGGTGTAACTCAGCCATTTAATTCAGCTGTACCGGACCAAGGGTGAATCTAAGAGTTGCAGGATAACTGGAATCCATTGTCCTCATTCAGTAACAACAACTTTCAGACTCAGAGAATTGACCCAGTATCAGAACCCAAACATTTTGGAACCATCAGAAAAATCTTGAAATCTGGTTTATTTGTAAAGAAATGTTAAGGAACCCAAAGAAGCGATCTGTGTTTCCAGCTGCAGCCAGAAACAAACCATCTGTGCTTCACTTCCTGGTGCCGGCCGCTGCGTCACACTGTGAGAGATTGCACATTGTTAGGGCGTGCACGCTGCCAGGGGCGTGCACGCTGCCAGGGGCGTGCACGCTGCTTGTCATTCTTTGGCACCTAGAGGCAAACATACGGCTCCGGCGGTAAACAGGGCCAGGCGTGCACCTTGGCACCGACACAGATCACACACCGGGGCGGAGCACATAGGAAGGCAGATGACCCACTTGGCTCGGAGAAAAGACGAATGAGCCTCCATCCCTCCTTCATCCTGCCCTCTGTTGCCTGGGGCAACACACACACCTGGTCAGGAGCCAGCAGCAGATGGGCCCCGCTGCTCCTCCTCATTATAACTATCGTCCCAGAAACAACCGTGGCCCAAGAAGTTCTGAGGTGAAGCGTCTTCACTGAGGAAACCGGGTGGAGCAGAGAACCCGGATTAGAACCCAGAACTGGTCCGGATCTGGGACATGGACCTGGAGAACGTTAGGAGGGAGTAGAGCTTTAAAGGTGACGAGATGAAAACCAGATGAAGATGCAGGAGAACAGAACAGGAAGTTCCACTGCTGTGAGCTCCCCCTACAGGCAGCTGAGGTCATTACAGCAGCAGCAGTTCTCCATCTGCAGAGGAGAGTCCAGAATCTGATGTTCTCTGCAGCCAAGGTGAATCCTTCTAGAACCTTGGAGAAGTTCCTCAGCTTCCCGTGAAAGCCGGATGATTCAGTTCAGTTCATCTCTGTGGAAACATGAACAGAGGTGTGTGTGTGTGTGTGTCTGCAGGGCTCACAGTGATAGATAGATGGAGTGAGCTCACAGCGCTGAGCTCAGCAGAAAATAACCCACCAGGTCCTGTCACTCCTCCTCCTCCTCCTTCTTTCATCCCATCACACCATCATGCTCAGTGTCAATAAAGCAATGAAGAGGAGGGAGGGCGGGGGGCTGGAGGCCAGGGGATAGACGGATGTCCGGGTTGTAAGCTGATTGCTGCCTTTGTTCAGGAGAGTTCACTAAGTGAGGCTTTTGACAACCGAGAGAAGAGTCTGTCACTCAGACGGAGGAGGAAGAGGAGTAGGAAGAGTGTGAAGGCTACAGATAGTTAAAGGTTCTGGTGTCTTTAGTTGTCAACTTTGGGCCAAAAGGGCTTCAAAGGTTCTGTGGTTCCCAAAGGTTGTCAGACGTTTAAGCCCCCCCCCCCTTCAGAAGGAGGAAACACTGGAGCATCGTCTCTGCAGACGATGTGGATCTGTTGGTGCTTCGTCTCAGGCTGAACGTCAGAGCTCTGTCCTCAGGAATGATCAGAACCAGATGTTCTCCATGAACAAGAACTGCTGCTCCTCCACATCCAGGCAACATCAGCTGAGATAGTTCTGCTGAACTGGGTTTTCTAACCACAATGAAAACGAGTGGAAGCAGAACTTTTCCAGAAGCATTTCAGTCGATCAGAACCTGAGTTCTAATGTGGCTTGATTGATGGATGGATGGTGGATGGATGGATGATGGATGGATGGATTGATGGATGGATGGATGATGGATGGATGGATGGATGGATGGATGATAGATGGATGATGGATGGATGGATGGATGGATGGATGGATGGATGGATGGTGGATGGATGGATGGATTGATGATGGATGGATGATGGATGGATGGATGGATGGATGATGGATGGATGATGGATAGATGGATGGATGGATGGATGGATGGATGGATGATGGATGGATGGATGGTGGATGGATGGATGGATGGATGATGGATGGATGGATGGATGGATGGATGATGGATGGATGATGGATGGATGGATGGA
>JAUZNJ010032216.1:12566-38927 GCA_034780135.1 Jordanella pulchra | reverse complement strand
TTGTTTCATGTTTAAAAATGTTTCCATTTAGTTTGTAGCTGTATACATCCCTGTTGTCATTTCAATTATGAACAAATGGTTCTGTATAATGTCTCACTTGTGTTTAACATTTTTCAGGCAACAAACTCACGCGTCACAGTTTCCTACAGCACAGTGACTCTAAAAACATTGAGGACAGAGGATGAAGGAAGCTATAAATTTATATTTGCAGCACAGCAAAGCGAGCAGTATAACTTACAAGTTTACGGTGAGAACTATACTATCTGATATGTTGTTTATGATTTTATCAATATTTTCTTACAAACTATGCAGCAAAATTAATTTCCGTCTTTATTAAAGTTTTATCTATTACTAGGTATTACAATACAATTAGAGATTCAACAAATGATAATATCAATCAGCTTTAACACATAAAACAAAATAATTGAGGACATTTGATGTTGTGATTCATTTTACTTGTATTTATTTCACAGCATAATTTTAATATTTTAAATTATTTTATCTGATTCTGTTAATGTCTTTGGTTATATTGCCAACTAAAAAAAAGATTTAAATTCTTAAGTAGATTAGGTTTAATCAGGGCCTTCTGAATTTGGACATCTTTTTTGTCACAAAATAAGCTAGTATTTGAATATCTTTTGGAAACAATTCACTGTACATCTGATAAACCTTTAGTTTTTTTCTTGCTTTTGTATTTGTTTATGTTGGGGTGATCAAGTGGGGGTTCAGGCACTTTACTTTTTGTTAAAATGTTCTAGCTATGTTCTAGCACTTAAATAATTCCCTTTAAATCAAAGTTGAACTTATTTGATTTCAGATATTGATCAAAAGTCATAACCTTTCTACCGACAGAATTTGCACATAAATTCACATTTTATTTGTATTTTGCAATTTCAGATTGCATTACAAAGAAGTATATGGAAGATTATATACGCAAAGTTCCTAAAGACGTAAAGTTCCTAACATTTAAGGGTCGGGACAACTTGGAATGTCTGTTGAATTGTGCAAATAGGACAAATGATGAAAGACGAGGAAATGTGGAGAACAATGTTTGGAGAATGGTCAATCTCACTCAGGCAGATGAAGGAAACTACTACTTTTTTCTTAAAGACAAGACGGTGAAGTTAAGGATAAAGCTCTCTATAAAAGGTACACATATAGATCTCGTATAGGCTGGATGTGGATTTTTTATTTGCTTTCTGTAGAAATTAAAATACACTTAAATCTAATCTGTCAAACACAGAAGAAACCCGGCATCATAAACTGAAAGTAAATGAGAGCCTCTTCATTGAATATCCTACACGTGGGGGACCGTGGAATGTGGAGTTCATCTCAAAAAATAAGGAAGATAAAAAAGAGGTGTTGATGAATAAAGGTCAACTAGTTTTAGAAGGTACACGATTCAAGGGGAGAATTACTACTCAGAATAGTAGTATTGAAATCAATCCTGTGGAAGCAGGAGATTCTGGAACCTTTAACTTCCATGACCAACAAGGCTACCTGGCAATGTCTGTCCAGCTGGATGCTGACTCTGGTGAGTAACACAGTATTTCTCATCTAGTTTTAAACATTTACAGAGGATTTAACTATACCTTTCCTTCTTATGTGTTTTCCTATAGAATCTAATCACCTAGTTGCTTATATTGTTGTTCCGGTGGTCCTTCTGGTGGCTGCTGTTGTCGGTTGCTGTTGTTGGTGGTTCTGCTGCAAAAACGATAATTCAGAACATAGTGAGACAACTTCTGTCTCCTCCAATGTAAGTATTAGTTTATTACTTTATTGATACCCGAAGGGAAATTCAATAAGTCATGTAGTTGAAATCTCAGGTAAAAGATGTAGAGGAGTATTTCTGTACAAAAAATGTATTCAAAAGTTATTTTATGTGTTTGGCATAAATCTTCTGCTTTGTTTTGCTTTTTTTTTTTTTTGTATTTATTGCCACCTTCCTCTTAGCCTGATTTTTTTTTTTTTTTTATTTGATATCGTTTTCCCTGCAGCGTAACACCGTGCGTGCTTCACAGCCTGATACCAAACTGTATCCTCTGCTTCATCAGGTAAACATTGACAGGTTTTAAAAACACTTTGAAATGTAGTATCGGCTTTTCTGCTTTTACTTTTAGCCTTTTCTTTTTTCGTTTTCTTTCCCACCACTTGCTCCAGGTTCCACCTCCGGAAGCTTCAACATCTATGCACTACAACATGTAGTTTTCACCTGTCGATGCCGAGCAGCCATGTGTGTGAGAATAATGTAATACTTATACTGTTTTATCAAATGTTTGCTTATCGACTTTTTAGAAAGGATAGTTAGCTTGTGCATTTACTTTTTAATATGTAGTGGATCCACTTTTTAGCATACTTATTGATTTAGTAGTTTTACTCCTGCCTCACCGTGAGAAATAATTTTGAATAAATACTGCTGGGTGAGACAGACCTCCTCAGAACATGCAGGGTTCGCTCTGTGTTGTTCTCACCTGCAGGTAAAAGACAAACTCTGAATCTTTTGTCTTCTTTTTAACTTGTAAGTGTTGGAAACTAACAATTTATAAATATGAATTTTAGCTTTTTCAGAGGAATTGTTGTTTTTTTGTTGTTTTTTTTTTTACCTTACCTTTGTACATTGATTTACATACTCCTGTGTTTCAGCCCTACAAGCACTCTTTCTTTGTTACAGAATTCTATAGTGTTTTTGTTAGTTTCTTATTTGCTCTGTAGAGAAAAACAAGGCTTGATTAAATTATTTCCAAACCGTTTTATATTTACAGCTTTATGTAACATATCATTTGTAACATTAATAGGATAGAAACATAATTAGGATAGAAAATTTTGTATTTAAACTGTACAAATAATCTAACGTGAATTGAAAGAGATTATAAGAACCAAAAGGATATAAATGTGACATGTTTAGTAAAGCCAAGATTAAAAAAAAGCTTGTATTTCTGTTTGAGGTGTTCAGCTGTTTGGTTTATATGTTTTTGTTCTTCATAAAAGTTCTCAAAATAAAACTTTTTAAAATTAGAAAGATCTTCTGTGTCGGTCTGTCTTGCACTGGATCTGGAGAAGCCTCTTACTGAAGACACTCAGTTGTTGTTTAAAAGTATTGTGAAGAGGATGCTCTCTGTTGTCCAAAATCTTTTTCACTTTATGAATACTCCTTTGTGAAATAATCTCCAGAGGTTCCAGATGAGTTCTTAGAACAGAGCCAGCCTTCTTTATTAGCCTGTTGAGCTTTTTTAAGTCATTTGCTCTAATGCTGTTACACCAGCAGATGATGAGGAAATAGATCACACTCTCCACAACAGAAAATATGCAGCATCTTTTTGCAAACACCGAAGGACCTAAGCTTCCTTAGGAAGTACAGTCTGCTCTGTCCCTTGTTATAGATGGCTTCAGAGTTGTGTCTCCAGGCTAGTTTGTTGTCCAGGTGAACACCAAGGTAATTATACTCCTCCACCACCTCCACATCTTCTCGTATGATGTTAACAGGATTCAACTTGTTCCTGTTTCTTCTGAAATCCACATCATCTCTCAATGGTTGTTTGATTTTGGCATGAAAGACAAATTGGTAAAGTATAGAGCAACACAAGACAAACAAGAGTTAAAAGAAAAAGTGTAAAAAGACGGCTATGTCCTTATACTTCATAGAAGTTCCTAAATATCTGTTTTAAAACATTTAGAAATATTTTTCACTATGTATGACCTATTATATCTACTTGTGAACCCTGTGAAGCCTATATGGTGTCCAAATGTTTTAGGCTACATTAAATGCAAAGACTCAGTTTGCCACTGTCATTTTCCAATTAGGATGTCAGATTCTTTGTTGTCTAGTTTTATTGTGGATGGAGTAAACATAAAAATACAAGTGCATGGCGGACAGGAGGGAATGATCAGACTAGAGTTGCGAGCCCATGGTAAACATTTTTCTGATTCTATAATCGGTGCAGGCAACACAGCAAACATGGGGTGTGCTTTTGAAAATAACTAGTTTCAAGAATACTGATAATAATATGTTTTCCAGTCATTTCTTTTTATCATTTTAAGGAGTTTTTTTCACAAAAAAAGCTTTAGACCAAATGCCAAGAAGTTTGGAATGTAGTTCTACTGCATTCTTTGCTTTGTTTTGGGGGGGAAGTGTGTGATATAACAGTTTTATAAATGCTATGTTTAGAGTCCTCAGTCTGAAATGACCTTGAAAGAATCCACTCGTGTTTTCAACCAGTCTTTTATTTATTTATTTTTTTTGAGTGTATAAATTTCATGCCGGACTTAAACGCTACACTAGAACTAGAACCATCCCCGCTAGATGGTTTTCATGTTCTGACTGCAGCATAAACCTTTTGGTGGTTTAGCACGATATACCCTGACAGTGCTGCTCTACTTTGACTCAGTACTCTTGTTATTAACAAGTCATTTATTGACCAAATTCAGTAATCGTTGAGTTTACAGTTTTAAACAGCTCTTGCGGATAACACCACACGATGAAGTTGCTGCTGTTAAGTGCCTGCTTTTGTGTCGGTGAGTTATCATTTCTTTACCTTTATATTGTTTTCAAATGACTGAACCGATTCTGTGAGGTTTCTATCACACATAAAGACTTAATATAATGAGTTTCCATGGTGCAATTTTAACAGTATTAAATGCAATTTTCTTTGTTTTAACTTCGCATTGTGGAAGTAAAAATAGCAGTTATAGTTTTACATCCTCTTAATAGCAATCTGTGTTTTAGTTTCGAAGAAGTCTTTCTGATTACACCGTAAACTGAAATAATTATTTTGTTGTTATTATGATAGGTTATCATACAACATTAGATATTCTAACTCGGTGGTCATATAAACCGTAAACAGTAAGATAGCGCCCCCTTCTTGTGACTGTTGAAATTACACCTTAGTGTTTCGTTTATGTATAAAAACTAAATGTTCTCAAAACGTAGAAATGTAAAATAAGTAGCGTTCGGTTAAATTTTGATTCATTTTCGAGAAAAAAAGAATCTAAAACAAATTAAGCAAACGGTAACAAAAAATTGAAACTAATACCTTGAATTTACTGTATAACAGTTTTATTGCATCGATGTTTCTCATCATTTGGATAGATTGGACAACTCTACATCCACAGTGACAGTTTTAGGCAAATTAATGTCATTAAATGTATAGCATACAAAACCGAATCAGGAGAAAACTGAAAATGCATGTTTTTATAAGACCTGAATTTGATTTGCATTCAGTAACTTCTGAATTTGGCTAATGTGAAGTAAAAAATACTCTTTGTTGAAAAATAAATGAAAACTAAATTTAAGCTCAAACATTTTATACAGCAACAGATAAAGTATCTACCCCATTCAAATTCCTTTACTTACCACTATTTTCTAATAAGTATTATAAAAAAGAATGTATTACTTATAGCAATAGAAATATCAACATCATTGTTAATTAGAAGATATATACAAGATTGTACAATATCCACAGGAAAAAGAATGAAAAATCATAGAGCTACTTTGAAAACTCCAAATTGATTGTAACTATAACTAAAAATATAAAATCTGTTTACCTTCTCTGCAGGTTTCTCTTTTGAGTTTTATTGGAAGAAGGAGTATGGAAGCATATTCAACACAGAGCTATCTGGATGGATCTACTACATCGAATTCATTCCTAAATCCGGTTCTAATGCAACGATGCTGTGGAGTCGGGATGCTCCTGATGCCAATTTTGACGACAGGCGGAGAACAGAGGGTTCTGCCTTCATTATTTATAACTTGACCCAGAGAGATAGTGGCCTGTACCTTATGAAGGACTTTCATAATGAACCGAGGTCAAAGAGAACAGTTGAGGTAGTAGGTGAGGATCTTTAATTATTAAGTTCTGCTGAGATGATCGATTTTAAGTAATCACAGGAAAGTTGTGGATAAATATTCGGTCTTTGAGCTCTTTTAAATAGCTATGGGATAATCCTTAAAGGACTTTCAAAATAAAGGATTGGTAGAATTAGCTTTTAGTAGCTGAAAGAGCAACTGAAAACATTCAGCACAGTCACCCACTTCTAAATGTTTCCTCTTAACGCCCTTCTTTATCCGAAGACTTTCCTCTTCCTCTTTCCTGCTCCTCTGGGGGAAGGCAGGGATATTCCAAGGCCAGCAGAGCTACATGGTAACTCCAGTGTGTCTTGAGCCACACCTTGTGCCTGCGTTTTCAGCCATGCCATGCCTTCTCTTCATATCTCTAGGTAGTGCCCAGTTAGCCTGTAAAGAAAGCTCATTTCAGATGCTAGTTTTCAGGATCTCATTCTTTTGCTCATTTACTAGATTTCATGACCATAGCTGAAGATAGCAACATCGACTGACCTGTAAATTAAGGACTTTGCCTTTTGGCTCGACTCTCTCTTCACCACAACAGACTGGTGCAACATCTGCATCAAAGCAGTGACCACACCCCTTCAGTCTGTCGATCTGCTCCATTATCTCCTATGAACAAAACCCTGAGAAACAAACAATGGAGGGCAAATCCATTGAAGGAGTAACTGCTACTCTAACAGAGGTTTCTGTGATGGTTACACCTCTGAGATGCTTAACTTCTTCTGTGATGTTATAGAAAAGCGTAAAGGGGGACATGCACGTGTAGTGTAAGAAAAAGGATGCATGGTTTTCAAGGTCTTAGAAAAAAACTTAAAAACTTACGATAAACATTTATATTCAGTCTCCTTAATTCTGACAACTGAAAATGAAAAGTTGGCTTTGGACATAGTCCAGCCGTTTTGTGAAGGCCTCAGAGGTTTTAATGACAAAGAAAGGAGGCACTATGTGCTGATTTTTGATCTCATAAAATCATAATAAATTAAATAAAGCCTGTGTCTATATAGCAACAAAATATTAAAAAAAGATAGCATGTGTATAAATACCTTTATAAGGAACTATGCACTGCTTCTGTTTTCAGAACTGTAGGCAATGGGAGGAAATTTAACATCCAGCATGAATTTTAAAAATCTATTCAGCATGACATAGAAAGACTTAAAAGTCAATAAGAAATGTGAGTTAATATTTTTGCTCCTTTTATTGATTGCTCCTCCAGCAAAGACACAGAAGTTCAACCTGCAGTATTTTGACAGTCTTTCCTTCGCCACTGACCTGGATCCTAGCCTCTGCAACATTTACTTCCTCCCAGAGGGCGGTCAGGAAGTAGAGATAGTTCAGCGTGGACAGCTGCAGGACCCGAAAGAGTCAAAATGTAAAGGATTTACACTGTTGGAGCCATGTGGGGTCGAAAAGACCTTCTATGGGTCATGTGTTGGACAATTTGAGGTGAGAGATAATAACGACGACCATGCCATGGTGGTGTTGGTGGAAAAGAGACGTAAGTAACCCGCATGCTTCACATCATACAAACAAAATACTATAAACAGAAATACTGTGTGCTTTTATTTTTATTTATTTAGTTTTACTTAAAACTGGTTTTAGAGGCCTGTAAATTTTCAGTTGGTATTTGTTCATTTTAAAGGAAAATTAGTATATGTGCACTTTTTCATGCACTTGTAATTTATGTGCTTTACTATGCTATCCTCCAATTAACAACATTCAACTTTTTTTGACAAAGCCGTCTGTGCTTTACTATGAATGATCAATATAAGAAAAAGTTAATAAAAGTCAAAACCTGTGAGCAAGCAGCACATCGAATCCCAAACTGCTTTCGCTTTGTGAATCAAAACTTTTGGGCTGAGTCATTTCTTCACACTTATAGACTATCCCTTTACTCTAGTTGCACTGGTGCATCTTAACGTTCTCTTCCTATGTGCTCCACCATTCCTGTTAGTGCATCTCAATTACATTCAACAGCAGACAATATTGACTTGTAAAGGATTATCTAACAATCTGTTCAACATAGAATTTGTTATTTAAAACCCCGTTCTATAAGATTTTAACTTAAAACATCTCCAGATAAATATAAAAGAAGAAAGTCTAAATAATAAATGCAGGTGTCTGAGGGGCTTTAAACTGGTTCAGTGTCTTGCGGGCTGTCCTTCATTGTCACATGCCCCTCACATGGATGACTCCATTGTTTGTTTCTTCTTTATATTTGGCCTTTGTTGAACCAACTTGTCTAACTATTTAAAAATCATCATAAATGTATATACCACTAAACTATTAACATGATTAGTATTTATTCATTCCCATGAGGGGAAATTGGATTTTCATCACATTGAAACAGAATGAAAAAAGCTGCACATCCGAGGTGGTTTCCAACAGTATTGAAAAAAATCGATTGGATTATGTTGGTAATAGTAACTATAGTAAAGGAAGTGAAAAACACAATCTGTTGCAGCTATCAACCTCCTCCTTTCTGGATACAGGGAATCTATATTCTCAATGTACTGACTTCACAATATTATATTATACAATCTGTGATTATATAATAATCACATAGGACATTAATTTTTTTTAATTTTCATTTGAATGGGTTGTAGCACTGGTGTGACCTTAAAATTTTACTGTTGCACCCCTGAGAAACTAGGTCGCACTCTATAGCAGTGACTTTTAACTTCATCCGCTCCATGGAAACCACCAAACTAGGACTACCATAGTTTTTAAGTCTAACAATTATATGGATAGATTTATCTCCTAATTATTCAATCATTAAAAAAAGGTTGCTCCAATCCAAAAAATAGTTCCAATAAGAAATAAATTCACTTCTTTCTACATTTTTTTTTAAATCAAAGTGTGTGAATGCAAAAAATGATTGAGACTCAAAATATTACATTTGAATACTTTTTCTTTGAGTGAAAATGTTTTGTTTCAAGCAACTTTTTAACTGAAGCAATGTTTTTTTTTTATTTGTTTGGATCATATATTGGGTAGGTCATTCATGTCTTTAATTCAATCAAAAAAGAAGTTGCTTCAAACAAAAAGAAGAAAAAAAAACAAAATAAACCATAAAAAATTTCAATTCAATGAAAAGAAAAATATTTTTGAATGCAAAAGTATAGGTGAGACTTAATAATTACATTTAAACACTTTTTTTAATTGAAAAAGTTTGAAGTAATCTTGTTTGCGTTTTGGTCATACATAGGAAGGACATTTCTATCTTAATCATTTAATCATAAAAAAGTTGCTTCAATCAAAAAAAAAAATAATTCAAACGGAGAAAAAAGAAGTTTAAATAGAAAAAAAAAGCGTTAAATCTTTTCCCCTGCAGCCTAACACTGTGCATGTGAAGCATGTTTCAGTGATGTTTCTTATCATTTGGGTAAATTTGACAAGACTACATATAAAGTGACAGTTTTAGACCAATTAATGTCATTAAATGTATTACAAACAGTTGAAGAGTAACGGTGAGTCAAAGAACGTGTGTTATTTTCTGTCGCCGGCGACAGCTCCGGTGTTAAAGGGTTAAGGTGTTATTTCACTTTTCATATATTTTTCAATTATATTTTTTCATTCACACTTTTTTCTTGGACCGAATTTTTTTTTTTTGATTGAAGTAAAGTTCTTTTTTATGGAAACAATTTTTTGATTGAAGCAAACTTTTTTTTTTTGGAGTGAGTAATAAAGATGCAAATCTGTCTCCATACCATGAGACCCTCTAATGTATCACACAATACTGTAGCTCCCATACATGGGCCTCTTCTATCTCACCACCTACCCATCCCCCACCAGCACCATGTTTCTCAAATCCTGCCACCAATTTAAACAGTGTCATAGATGTGGCTGTAGGCATTTTAGGCCTTAGGAAAAACAACACGCTGAGCCTTAGTTTGCATGCAGTCTCTGGTAATCTGCCAGCACAGACTCACAGCCTACTAATGTTTCACAAGTGCATTTAATAGGTCAACCTAATATTTTATTTTAGTATAAAAGTGTCACTCAAACATACTTATAGTTGTTACTGTATCTCATCTCCAGTTTAGTACTGATAGAATTATACATAGAGGCACTAGTTTATTTTATACATAGTTTCAACGTATTTCATCTATCAACCACACGAGGGCGCTACAATCCATTTTAAGGACTGATAAATTAAACTTTCACCATCCATAAAGAAAAATAATAATTGGTCCAAAAGTTAAGATTTGTTTAAGGCTTAAGAAATGAGGAGAACATGCAGAATTTCTCCCAATTAGATAAAATTACTACAGAGGTACATTAGAATTGCTGATTGGCTGTTATTGTTATTACAAGATATAGTAATGCCTTAATAAGGTTCATATTATACTCTTACACAGTTTTATGATTATTTGTTAAATTGTTTTGCTGAAAAATTATACCTTTTTATTAGCTAGTCCAAGGAAGTGGACTAAAGCCTTGAAGACCCTGAAAGCTTGCCACTGATTAAGAACTTCATAAATACCATCTTACCTTACTCTTCTTTTGTGGTTTAAGGTTTCAGCTGCAAATAAAAGCCAGTAACAAAAGTTACTCAGAACAGTTGAGCTGGTCAGTGTTTAGTTTTCCGTTGTTGTTTTGCTGATTTTTTTGCTCGTTTCCATCAAACAATCATCCATGGAAGGAAACTTGTATTCTAATGCGCTTCCTGTGTGATACAATAAAAGAGGTGAACTTCTGCTTCCTTATGATGATAACAAAGTGAGTAATCTGACCCCTTACTGCTATCTATTTGCATACTTATTGAACATAGCCCAAAAATCAAAAATGACTTCCCCCAATGTGGCTTTACTTTTAAAAAGCACTTAAAGTAAAAAAAAAACATCTAAAATGTGACACAGTCTTAGAACAAAGGTATGTGGTCAGTTTGTACCCTCATTGCCTGACATTTGATTGTCACATAATTGCTTATTATTTCCAGTAAGTACCAGTTATTAAACAAACAATTCTACTTCACCTGCTTAGTTAATTAATTTTTTTATTGTAGTTTATTGTTTTTATGAATGCTATCAAATCAAATTTAAACTCATATATAATCTGCAAACGTCTTGTTCATCCAATCTATTTTGTTTTCTGCCTTTGTTTCGGCCAGTTAATCCCTTTAAATCATGAGAAAATAAGTGGCTTTCTGTTTGTAGATGTTTTTTTTTATCAAAGTCATACAGTATCACTGTTGGATCGAAACATCTATAAATGAAATAAGACACAAGAATGAGAGATTGTCTTCACCTGCAGGTGGAGAACCACAACAGAGCTAACGCTGATAAGTTCTGAGTTAGTCTGGTTCCACCTCTCAGCTTTATTAGAATAGGTAGAGGCCCTAATTCACAATAAACACACACAGCTCTAAAGGAAAGGGTGAAAACAGCTGTGTGCCTTCACATAATGATTGGTACATAAGCACTTCTATGTCTCACAACCATCCTGACCCTCTACAAGTTAATTACATGTCTATCATGGATTAACTGTAGGTTTTATCTAGGAGTCTTCCTCCCTAAGGATCTTTCCCAGCCAGAGTCTCAGTGTGCGTATTATAAATCAGTCACACATAAGATTCTGGTGTTTATAGTAAAAGGTCCCTGGGATCCTTTTCTAACGGTGATGCAGACTGAAGGAATTTGAAGTCGCCTCTTTGTTCAAAAGTATATATAGGTATGTTAAAAAGTGTATCTACTACTACATGTTAAAATAAAAGCACATGTTAACTATCATTTCCAAAAAAAACACATCTAAGCAAACGTTAGAAAAAAACACTACAATTATTACATCATTCTATCATTCACCATATTTCTGTACAGTAGAATAAAAGCAGAAAACATTTAAAGCATTCTTTGTCAAAGGAGCCTCTTTTTGGTGAACAGGAGTATTCCTTCAGTAGAATAAACCATTTTTTTTAAAAAGTTCAGGTTCTAAACCACAACAAAATAAAAGTACAAAACGGCAAAGGAGCAGAATGAGCATAACCAAATGATTTAAGCATGATAAAAATGTTTATATCAAGAATATACTCTAAGTTTTATGCATCACTGTGAGATAACAGAGCTTCTACTTTTTCTTAGCCTTTAGCCAAGCCCTCATCTGGAGTTCAGCTGCCTTTGGCTGCACAGTCTTGTCTTGTTTGCTAAGTGTCTGCTGCTGTAAACTGAAGAAAAATGGGGAACAAGCTACTGATGAAGAAGAACCTGGTACACACAACAAGGTGAGATGCTTAGTTGGAGCTAATTAGTAATGCATGCCAGTATTTAAGTGTCCAATATGATTAACATGAATCTCTATGATCATAAATGCAGTCGGACCCTGAATCTGTTGCACTGCAGTCAAACCAAGTCTCTGTGCCCTCTAACTGATCTGCAGACCCACTGGTTAGTACTTTATTGATTCATCTCATCCACAGAAGAAAACTATTAAGTAACAATTATGTTAAAGACATTTAGAGCATTTTTAACTCTGTAGAACAAAGGCAGCAATATTACTGCCTTGATAAATGGATAATGTTCTCTGATCTAAGCTGTCCATTTATGGCTTAGCTGTAATCTGTTGGTTTAAACTATAAAAAATGTGGTTTACAATTCAGAAATCACTATTGTAAGCTGCATTTCTGTAGAGGTGATATAAATACAGGAAGTAGCTGAAGTTGAAAGAAAATGGAGCATCAACACCACAGAGCTTGTAAAACAAAATGTTGAACAGATTGTTATTCAATAGAGTTATGGTCACTATTTGATACTTTGTGTTTACATTTGATTTTGATAATAAACTCAGACATGCATCTGGCTTTTTCTCATCCAGGAGGCAGTTCAGATGGAGTAGTTAGAAGTCTCTCTGACATGAAGGAAACTGACTCTGACTCCACCCGCTTTGATGGTTACACCTCTCAAATTCTTCTGAAAGACGATTTTCAACAGCATGTGCACCTTTAGAGTGTTAGTCTGACATTCATAAGGTAGTTTGGTATATGATGTCAAAGGTTGCCTCTCCAGTGATTCAGCTGAGCCGCTAAAACATCTAAATCAGTGCTTTTAATTATTTGAAAATACAGTCTAGTTGATTAAAAGTTTTTAGGCAGATTACAGATTGGGATCATTTCAACGAATGCTCCTTGTTAAGGCTTTGAGTTAAAACTAGCCACTAATATACATAAATTTTAGAGGCTTTCAAGGCCACTTAGGTTAAGATGAATCCAAATATTCCATTTATATTTGAACCTAATATTTTTCTTTTTAATTAGTTAATGTTGTTAGGTAAAAACAAATCACTTTCTTGTTATTTATACCTCAGGTTTAGTTTGTCTCAGCCAATTTCTTTCTACTTTCTATGTATTTTCATGTATATAATTCTGTCCACTCTGACAGTCTACATTAAGGTTATCACTGTAACGTGATCCAAATGGATAGATTTGTAGGTTTTTTTTCAAAGATCTTACTTGGAGCACGATCTGTGTGTGTCAGACTGACACGTACAGATCGGGTTGTAAGAGAGTTTTCAGCTGCCTGTCAAGCAGTATTGAAACCTTTTCCATCTCTGAGATTGAAATTAATGAGCTTTATTCCATGTATGAACATTGAACTGAACTGATGAACGTTAGGCCTCTCAGCCTTTAACTCTTTCTTTAAATGCCATATACATTTGGGCATTCTGGTGCCTTTTATTGTATTTTGAGCTCAAACATCAACTGCAGTGTGACTATTTCTCTCAAACTAAAAAAAATGCAAACCGATGATGAGCAGCTGCCTCAAAAAGCTGAAGATCTGCCTCATAATTGTCTAAATGTAGATCTGTTTTTAGTTGTTTTGTCTTTATGGAAGTGGAACACACAAACACTAATCCTGCTTAGAAAGTTTAACTGTGGCGTGTCTTGTTCTTCTGCTTGTTTTTTCTACACTTCTCAAAAAAATTACAGGAACGCTTTGAAAACGCATCAGATCTCAATAGGGAAAAAAAATCATGCTGTTTATTTTTACTGATATGGACTGGGTGATGTGTTAGGAACAAAAGGATGCCACATCATTTGATGGAAATGAAAATGATCAACCTACAGAGGGCTGTATTCAAAGACAGCCCAAACATTAGAGTGAAAAAATGATTTTTTTTATTCTCTGATGATAAATTTGGGCTGGATAGTACTACAAAAATCAAGAAACCGAGGAAAATATGTGAAGGATTCTGACCAGCATGGGGGTAGAAGCATCAGGCTGTGGGACTAACCTGATCCTCTACATTATTCAGCTTCCCCTCATCTCAACAGCTGGACAGTTAAACTTGGACTCAACCAGCTGTTCCATTTGGACAAAAAAAGTTAAACATATCAAAACTGGTTTTAGATTTGATTAAAGTGCTATGAAAGGTGCAGCCTCAGGCAAATCAACTGCTGACCCAATCTGTATCAATCATTGTGATTCTTTTCCTTTATATGTATTTTCAATGTGGCGTTTAAACACATTAACATCTCTTTACTCCTTAAATCATTCAAAGCAGGAATATGTTCTTCCTTGCATTTGAAACATTTCTATTGAAGAGTGCAAAAGGTAAACACTGGTCTGTAATTGTGATTTAAAAGGCATTATTATGTTATTTTAATACATTTTCATATATGATTAAAGTGTAAATATTTGAATGTTTTAAATTGTGTCTGTACCAGTGGTCAGCAATCTTCACAACCTTAAACGCCATATTTAAACGCCAATCTAACAGAAATAATCACTCGGAAAGCCATGTGGGACACATTCATTTTTCCTCTCTGTTACTCTGACAGCTAAACAAGAAAAGCAGATGTTTGTACATTTCTTTCCTTATGCTACTTTGTTGAGGTTTCCTTAGCAGCCTCTGGTTTCAAGAATGACTGTTTAATCTAAAAATAGCCTGTAGAGCGTGGTCTGCTTTCTGATGCTCATGGGAGGTTATAGAGCACTGAAACTTAATATGCATTTATTTTCATTTCATCAACCTTTAACTCAGCTCTTTTGGTTTGAATGTACTCTGCATTACCAGAACCAAAATTGTTGTTATGCTGCACTGAAGATAATAAAATGCTAAAACCCTAAGTTATTTTTATACCAAGATTAAAACAAAATGTTTTAGCTCTACCTTTGTTCTATTTGATCTATTATGGAACAATCTGCTTTTACATATCAGAAAGTCCCTTTACTGTTCACCTTAGAAACTTTTAAAAATTCATTGGCATTCCTTTGTTTTTGGCTCAGCCCTTTTTAAATAGATTTATTGTTGTTTTTAACCCATCTTTTAAAATTGTCACTTTTCTTTGCTTCATATTTTAATATTACTGGAATTTCATTGTTTCCTCCTTTTCACAGCTGTGGAATGACTGCTCTGTTCAGCTTTAGACTAAAACATAGAAGATCAGTTTATGGATGCCCACTTCCTCACCAAATAAAATGTAGTAGAGCAAATCACTCTATTTCTAAAATCATTACATTGGCTCCTTGTATTTCATTGAATAGACATTGAAATATGTCTGTTAGTCTATAACTCACTGAATCCCATTGCACCAAAATACATAACAGACTTGTTTTCAAGTCTGGCTGATATCAAGGGGAAGCAGCTTTTAGCTCCATTAATCTGGAATTAACACCCAGAAATCTGTAAAGTACTGAAACTATAAGTTTCTTCAAATCTAGATTAAAACATTATTTTTAGAGTGACCTTTGACTGGGCTATAAAAACATTATTACTGTCCAACTTTCTTTTATTTTACTATCAATAATTATAGTACACATTTTTATAATTAAATTCTCTTGAAATATTTGTATTCATTGATCATTTAATTACTTCTACCACTGTAATGTACCTTTCCTTACAATTCTGTTGTTTTTTTCATGTACAGCACGTTGACATGTCTCACCACTAAAATGTGCTATAATATACAGTAAATAAAAGCGCCTTGCATAAGTGTGATGAGATTAGTGCTGGCAGTAAGGAAGGAGGAATGATTAGGAAGCAGGATGCTTCATTTAGGAAGAAGCTATACAGTTTCCAACAATCCTTTGCATAACATCATGTTAAGACATAGCCCGCTTCACAGAATTCCATAAAAACACATTTTTTTAATATGAAAATGTACAGACCTTCGTATGTTTTGGGTTTTCTGATGGAGTTCAAGTCATTCGCTAATTCTTTATAACTTTTTCTTGCCTTTTAGTTCTTTTATGGATGCCTCTCAGTTTCCACAAACATATTCCATGTGTGTTTTCGTCCTTTTATGATGCCCAGAAGGGCTAAGCTGTCCTCAACCAGTAATATCAATGTTTTTATTGAGATATGCTTCAAAAATGCTGAATGTTTAGCTATTAAATCCAATAGCTTTTTTTGACAAAAAAAAAAAAAAAGAGTTCATCTCTCTTGGAGGAATTATTGCATTTTTAACCCATGGTTTGTACCAAAAGCGGTGCGTGCAGTGAATTCATGTAAAATGGTAAACTGAAAGAATACTTACTTTTTTGCTTCCTGTCATCGTCCAGGCTCTATTCAGACACCGATAGCAACTGCTATTATTCACAATCACTTTCAGTTTTAGACATGAACAAGAAAAGCATTAAAAAGGAGGTGGAGTTGCTTTTGTTCAGTAAATTACTGCTGTGTATCGTTTTAATCCTTTTTGGAGAGATTTACAGACTAAGACTACTGTTATAGAAACTGAGGGAACAAAAAAATCACATGGGTATCCTTAAGTCTTCATTGCAAAATCTCTTAGGCTACAACATCTTACCTCATAACTAATGAAACACATATTTCTTTGTGGCCCCATAACATTTTTTTTTATTTGTGTGGATATTCTTTTCCTCAGGCTGAATGTGTTAAAGACAAAGTTCTTTATTGCAGATTGCAAAAGGTCAAAGTTAATTATTCAAACTCGGTTTGATAAGGTTAAATACACTGTATGTATGAAACCTAGATTGTAAATTAAGTCCAAACTGATTCATAGTTACTTGAGATTAAATTAATCCTTTAATTCCGCCAACTTGCTTTGTCCTAAAAAACTTAATGTTAACATCAAAAGTGTCCCAACCAGAGTCCTGATCAATGGTTGTGATTTGAATCTGAGGGAGCTAAAACTTAGGGTAATGGCAAGGAGTCCTTCCAATCTTAAAGTGTTGCAGCTTATTATGAAAGATATAGTTTACAAAATACTTGTGGCAACACATAAAACAGTAGTAATCATTTTCTCTTATTTTATCTTTAAATGATAAATAATATTTCTTTTCAGAAACATTTTGGTTAAATGAAGGTTAGAACTTGAAATATAAACCTGCTAGTGTTGTAGATTAAATGAAATTTATTCTATACAGCTCATACCTGTATAGAAATTGGTCCATTTAACTTTTTTGGATTTGAATTTTATAATTTTTAACGTAAGTTTTTCACAAATGTTTCATCCATCCATCCATCGTTAAAATGTTCGACCTCATCCTCATTTAAGTTACCTTGTGCTCCAAGTTTGTTTCCAGTTTAAAACTTTTTTACCATCTTACGATATTTTTTATGAATTATTGTTCTTTATTTTGTAGTTTCCAAACTAAATGTTTAAAAAATACCATTTTCGATTAAAAATCTCCAGAACGAACTTTATTTCCCAAAGCTGTCACAAATGTAGAAATGATCAAGTGTTGCCACTCTCTGCCAGCATCAACACCACCTTGATCCATCTCTACTCTTCTTTCCTCCTCTCCACTGCCCTCAGCCTGTTTTCCAGTTTGTTCACCCGGCCCTCCAAACTGGAAGTCTTCTCTGTGCTCGAAGTAAACAGAGTGAGCAGGGCGACCACCAGCACCAGAACTCCAACTCGAATTGCTGTGGTCTCTGCAGAGGCGTGCTTGTCAGTCACAATCAGTCCGAAAAGCCAAAGGGCCAGGACGGTTTTCAACACCCAGAACAGCTGCTTGAAAACGCCAATTACTAGACGGAGAAGGACGGTCAGAATCCAGTACGCGATGAGGCCCACCAGACCCCACTGGGCGACAGCAGTCACACCCTCTGGCGTGAAGCGTGGAAGCGTCTGCGCAACTGTGAAGGCAGAAAATCTGGATTTGAGCCATTTTTCATGAGGAATAAAAGTTGCTTGTTTAACAGAAAGTAAACAATCATACCTACCAAGGTGTGGCAGCATTGCTGCCCACAGGTAGAACTGCATATTTTCACTTACACTCAGTTCCCTGATTTGTATGGAAATTTCTAACACTACATTACAGCAAAGTCTACAAACACAGCTGCAAACAATCCTGGTACCCACCATCAAATCCCGTGACTCTGAGGATCTCGGTGACGTAAACGGCGATGACATTCAGGCCGCTGGCAGCTCCTTCAGCCAAGAACCGGATACCGACCTGCACAAACTGTGTTGGGGAGGGGAAGGGATGAAAGAGACGTGTTTCACTTTGTTTTTGGTTTTTTTTTTGTGCACATGGCAGCAATGAAGTAAAACAACATTCTGATCAAGCAGGGGCAAAATTAAGAAGAAGGTGCAAGCAACTACAGAGTTGTTAATCATGCTGAGATGACATTTACAGCAGTGTTTGGCATGAGCCCATAAAACTAGAGTCTCTGCAGAGCTCATGTTAGAAGAGACAGCTGGAAGACCCCCCCCCAGTTGTTCATATACAGTGTCTCCTCACAAACATAAGACTCAGATGCATAACAGTCTTATCCTGTAAGATTAAGGGTATCCCGATCAGAAGGCACTGGGGGGGGGGGAATCTTATCTGCACCTGTTGCATTACACAGCAAGGCATGGACTGTCCTGAGTGTCAGCGCGAGAGTTTGGACATCTGTCACTTAATATCACAGTCTGCTTTAGTGGGCTGGATGTAAGAGAGACAGGACTGTTGGAACTCCTCAAAGGTTTCATTCCAACAAAGAGAAAAAAACTATGTTGTCAATAATTGACTGAAGCTGATGTGAGCAGACAGAACAGAGAGGCATTAAATGCACCAACTATGTCAGACTGAAGCTGAGTCTGGGCCTCCAGCAGGACTGTTGAATTTACCTTTATTCTAAAATAACCTAATGTTTTGCTTTTTTTCTTATTCCTTTAGTGTTTGTTTTTTTTTTGTTACATAAGGAGGCAATTTCCACGCCAAGGATTGTGGGCACAGCCGAAAATCTGCCAACTGAGTCACAGTGAGCTACTTATTTAGCTGGAGCATAAACAAAAATCATTTCTAAATCTAACAGCACGGAGAAAGGTTACACGTTTGTAAGTAAAGATGAAAAATAACGAGGTGGGACCTAGCAGAGGCTGCTTTTTTTTCCTCCAACTAGACATGTTTGATATCTAAGCTGTAGGCAAACTCCAACACTCCAAAGAGAACTCTCCAGAGACGTTTGTAAAGGGAGGTTACATAGTGGCAAATAATTACCTGGCAGAAGTGGAATATTTTGACAGAACTTGAAATTTAGGTCAAATACAAAAGATTGCAATAAACAGAGATGCACAGATCCTGCTTTTTTCTGATCTAATCCGATACCTGGACTGAGCATATCAGCTGACACCTGATATGATTTAACTGTCGAATGGATGAACCATAGATCTTGTTATGCGACTGAAGGCTTTAGCCTGGACATAATCCTTGTAAATAAATAAATAAATAAATAATGCGGATATGAATGTACTCTTATGTTATTCATTTACAAATTAAGCTGCAAAAATAAAGAGCAGTTGAATGTAAAGTGTACTGGATTGGATCTTTAATATTGAATAACTGATATCTGATTCAGCTAATTAGTCAATATTGGAGCCAATATCCAATCGGTGCATCTCTAATAAACACATAGGTCGGCATGCTGCTGTCTGTTCTCTCTGCTGAACCCTTTATACCATCTTTCAGGCAGACTAGTCAGAGTATTTACACCTGACACAAAAATAATCTAGATCTAACAGAACATGTTTTATTCCATCCACAAATATTTCATGTTTAAGAGAATAACACTGATAAAGAGTGATATATGTAGACAATGGGTATTTAAAAGGGCACGGAGCTACCAATTACCAAAAATACAAGTAAATAATCCCAGGTTGGTCTCTTTTTATCTAAAATTCATGCGTGAAAAATATGAGGCCTACATCGCTGCCAGGTGGATGTCAATCCATTCACATGGATGCCCATTGCTCACCAACCCCCTTGGTGGCGCCACTTGCAAAGAACCATGCCAAAGCAGAGTGTTTATGGGTTTTCTTACCATAGCCAAGGTTTGGACGTTCTCCTGACCCAACATTGATTCAAGATACAATGCCGCACTCTGTAGGGAGGGGGGTATAGCACGGTGGAGGTAGGGTCATGATGTGGGGGGTTTTAATGTATTCGAGTGGATGAAGGGGGTTTTAACGGGTCATAAAGAAGGTGAAGGGATCGGGAAAAGGATGAAGAAGTTGAGGGAAGATGGCGAATGGAAGAGTGAAGAGAAAAAGTGACAGCTGAAAGTTAATAATCAGGAATAGAACGGCAGAGTTAAGATTAATAAAAAAAAAACAATGATAAAGGAGAAGCATTTGCGAAGAGGAAAATCAGTTTAACCATGTGGTGCATCTCCTGTACCTCAGTAGCAGAGCGGATCACTCCTGCTCCAACCAGAGACTCCGCGTACCGCTGGATCTCCTGGCAGGTCCCCGTGATCACGGTGCGCAGGGTGACCACCGGCGGGCTCTCCGCCTGGGCCCGTCCCTCCCCGGCCCGGCACAGCGACACGGCGAGAGCCAGCACGGACAAAGAAAACAAGACCCGAGCCATGGTTCTGCTGGTTCTGTCACTGAACAAAAGGGAGGGTGGAGGGTGGGAAAAAAACGTGCCAAGATGTGCGTGAACAGGTAAAGCTGCGGGAGGTCGAAGAGCTTCAGGCGGGCAAGGAAATCAAAGGCTTAATTAAAAATGGCTTCAGTTAAAACCAGTCTGTGGTTCAAACATGTATCTTAAGCGGGAAATCGTGAGAACATATGTGGGGTAAAAAAAAAAACCGGTTCCGATCATTAAAACCGCAAATCAGACAAAATCCTCCCAGGATCGGCAAATTATCTTCAGCGGCGCCTCAAAATAAAACACGATCCACAGCGATCCTGCATTAACAGCGATTATATGTGGAGTTAAAAGGCTTCCAACAGTTCAAACACACGATGTGCAGCAGGGCGAAGCTGATCATACAAAAAACCCAAGCGGAAATACGTGATAAGGCTTCCTTTGGTCGGAGATTTGCGAGAAAACGGGAGTAACGCGGTGAATCTAAAGCTTCTTATTCCAACTCCAGCGAGGCTTCAGGGATCCCTTTGTTCCAACAGAAAACTACACAGCGATGGATTATGTTGCCCAACCCTTTATGGATATAAAAAAAACCTTTCCCTGAGCTCCACTCCCTTCCTTCCAGCGATTCTAACGACTGTTTCCACGGTGAAAACAGGTCTGGATCTTAAGGGAGGAGAAGGAAGAGGGGGAGGAGAGCGAGCTCTGCAGCGCAGGGATAAATAGAGATTTGCACACTGGGACTTGTGGTTTAACACACATTAAGCCAAACATTACTGCTCAGTTTCAGGCGTTGACTGTTTCCTATTTTTGGGACATAAATGACCCGAGATAATTTTTCATCCATCAGTTGCCATAGGAAAAAAAATAAATTCAAGTTAACGTGTAATTTTTAGGGTTGTTCACTCAGATTTGTCCTTATCTGACTCATATTTGCTTCAATGTTTTCCAAATTGTTTGTTCATGTGCTATAGCATTAAAGAGTAATTCATGCAGTCGAACTAACCTACAGATAAGGATATTTTTGGAACTGTAGTCATGGTAAAGTTTCATATTTAAAAAGTTTTTTTTTTCACTTTTTAGTTGAAATATGTAATGGTTGACATCCGATTAATTAAAATCAGAAAGATTAATAGGATTAGTCCAGTAATGAAATTGCCTGTATGAAGCCACATCAACACGCTGCTTTTGATTCGCAGAGACTGTGATCAATGCTGGAATCAGGGACACATTTGATATCAGTTTAATAACCAGCTGAACATCAAACAAACCACAACTAATGAGATGTGACAGGAGACAGAAGCAAAAAAAAAAAAAAAAGAAAAAAAAAAGATTATTTCTAATTAAAAAGCAAAAAGAAATACATTAACAATAGACGCCTCATATTAACATCTGAAATACTAACAGAAATGTTTGGGGTTTTTTTCCACTGCAGGACTTTGTCTACTGTTTTCATAGCTTGTTTTTATATTGAAACACACAAACACACAACAATCATTCAGTATAAAATCATTCCTTCTGCACCAGAGAACATCAGTGTAGTAGTGGATACTGGATGGGAATGTTTCATTGTAAAAAAAAAAAAAAAAAAAAGACAAACAACCTTTTAATAAAGTCTTCTATTTAGAGCGGAGCTGAATACATGGACCGTGTGATTCCAGCGCTCACTCTTGCTTCAGGCTGCTATTCATCCGAACTGGAGGAAAGGGGCAGAAGACTGTGGGACTAGCCGATGTAAATGCGATGGAAATCATTGGCTCCGAATGCGGCGTTGCACTTAGGGCACTTCCTCTGCCGAGTGTCGTAGCGCGTTTTGACACACTCGAAGCAGAAGACGTGGAAGCATTTAGTCAAGACAGCGTCCTTCACCCGGGAGTTGCAGCACGGGCACGTGAGTCGAGCCTGGAGGAGAAGAAGAAGGAGGAAAAACATTTCAACAACATTGGTTTAACATGAAGGCATGCGGAGCAGCAGCGAGGCTTTGTTGTTGGTGAGATGTTTTTACAGCTGACTCATAAATGTTGTAAACAAGACTTTTACCAAACATTCAGATTCATCATGATTACATAAAATACTGAGTCATTTATGGAAATAAAAATCAGAAAAATGGGAGCATAATGCTGCTGTTGCAGTACAACATACCTTGTACTCATTAATTTCTTCGTTCAGGATCTCGTCTCCATTGCTGATCTTCTCAGCTGGTTTCTTGGCTTTCTCAATCTTTCTCCTAAGCTTGGAAATGTCCTCCTGAAAAAAAAAAAACCGTCACGCATTTCTGTGGTTGATGCGATTATTGTTGCAACATAACTGAAGCTGTGTGACCTTATGTTTTATTATGAGCTCAAACAGCACATAATCTGTTACAAACACTTCAAAACACTTAAGGACCTTCTGTCTAAAACACTTTATTCATGTCTATTTTAAAATTAGCCCAACTAATGTCTTCATTTAAGATTCACAGAAGTCATCCAGTGAAGATGATGTTTGCTATTTAAACAGAATGTGCCTCTTATGTTTTTAATGTTATTTTTAAACCTGCTGGTAATGAAACATTTTTTCTTTTGGAAAAATAGGCTGTTGATATTTGTCATGCACGGTTACAAATACTTAATTCCTCTAATAACGCAGTTTTTAAGAGCGGAAAAGTGTTTTTTTTCTTCTGTTATAAACGTACAGCCGAAACCACCTAAATTTCCCCACTGTGTGATAATGAAGGATTATTCTAATGTTAATCAAATATCCAGTATTTGTAAAATCTCAGATTTCCAATTGTAATTTCATCCAGTTTCTCTTCTAGCGCAGTAAAGCAGCCTATTTGCTCATTATGTGTAATTTTAAAGCTGAAATGGAGGCAGAGACGTGGATTGTTTTAAACAAATATATATGTTTTATGATTATTTAGAAAAAATACTAATGGCATCAGTTTTAAATGAAAACATTGTTTGGATGCCTTCCAATTATAAGAAACTCAAGACACCTTTATATTATAATTCCTGCCACCAAAGGATTCCTGTGTTTTCTGCATATGTATACATTTTAAATATAATTTTGCTAAATATAAAGTTATTTGTTGGTATTGAAATACTCTCTTGGAATCAAAATTGACCTTCAGTAATTAAACTTTGGCCTTTATTCTTGAAAATACAAAGTTAATTCTTAGTTTTTATGATTAAATATAGAGAAAAAAAAGCTTGATTCCATTTAGTCTATGTCTTAGTTTTCAATAATCAAAATATTGCAAGTTTGTTAATCTATTTTAACTGGAGATGTTGGTCATGGTTTAGCCTCTATGAGCCTGTGTGTTACAAAAATGGATTTTTATTGTATTGTTCTGCATTTTACCTTATTGGCCTCTCTGTGTGTGTTTTACCTGTGCACGGCGAGCATTGAAGGACTCTTTCTCCCTGGAGATGCTGTTCTCAACCACCTCCTCTCTGACCAGTTTTAGTTTCTGCTGGACCTGCTCCAGCTGAGCCCGCAGCTCCTCAGACAGCAGCGCGGACTCCTGAGCCTGCAGCACCGACAGACGTGATTCAATCCCAGGGGGATTTAAACCATGATGCATCAGAAACCGGGTCTAAGCTGTAAAACGCGTTACCTTCCGTTTGTTCATGTCCAAAGCTTGAGTTCGAAGTCCCAGCTCTCTCTCTGCAGTGCTTATAGTCCCCTGCAGGAGGCGCTCCTTCTCCTCCAGCTTCCTCACCACCTGCAGCTGTGCGTCAACCTGTCCACCAGAAACACAACTAATAATAATAATAAGCATCACACTAACAAACAGTTTAACAAACAGTTTAAGTTATAACTAAATTAAAAAGATTAATGAATCTTGTTTTCATAATCAATCAAAATAAAGATTTTTTAGCACTAATGAGGATTTGACTGCCTGATCCTAAAGGGTTTGATGAATATAAATGACTAACTTTTTAAATCACAGGTACAGATGCTCCTATGGAATATTTGGGAGGAGTTGCCTCATGTTTCACCTGTGTTTTTAAGGTAAGGAGTTGGTCAGCAAGTTCTTCCTTTTCTTCCTTCAGAAGCTTGTGGATCTGGTTGGACTTGATCCGCTCGCTCATCAGCTTGAAGTTGGCGTCGTCCTTTTCTCTCAGCTGCTGCATGAGGCGAATATTTTGTTCCTGCATGTCCTCGAAGGCCTGGCCCGTCACGTCCATCTCGCTCAGCAGCGCGTCTTCCTCCTGCAGCGAGAAAACCAGGTCAACGGAAACAGAACGGGGCAGAGCGTTTGTCAAACTCAGCCATCTGCTGGAGCTCGGACCTGTTTGGCTATAGACAGCTTCTTGTTCAGGATGTCTATCTGCTCTTCTACTGAACGGATCTTTCTCAGAGCTTCTTCGTCGGCCATCTTCTTTCCCTCCCTTCGCTCTCTCTCCTCCAGCTCCCGCAGCCTCAGCCGGAGCTCCTCTGCCTGAACCAAACACATTGTTCGCTGGATTCATTCACACCAAACTATAAATCTTTTTGGCTGGAATTAAAACCACTAGTAGATCACCTCTGACTTGGTCTTTTTCTCAGCAGCCATCAGCTGGACTTTATCTCTCTGCTCCTTCGGTGCTGATCGGTACATGTCCAGCAGCAGCTTCATTTCTCTCTGGGACTCTTGGGCTTTTCTAGAAGGTTCCAGATAAATGCTGTGAAAACCTTTACATCTCAAAAGCAAAAACTGAAGAAAGAGCATTTTTTAGAGCCAAATGTTAAGATACTGAAGCACATCTAGAAAAGCATCTCTAGATGTTGATTCATCAGATTGTAACAAAACCCAGACTGCTCATGTGTTAAGCACGATACAACACAACATACTTGAGTTCTGCTCGGACGATTTTCAGCTGCTCCATCTCTTTCCTCTTTGAGCCTCCGATCATGGCGAGCCGATCTCCGGTGGGCTCCTCCTGCTGGCTGCTGACGCCCGGCTTCTCCCTCTCCTCCTTAATCCCGCCGCTGCTCCGGGTCGGCCGCTCCCTCTCCTTTTCCTTCTCCTTTTCTCTCTCCCTGTCTTTCTCCTCTTTCTTTATAATGTCTTTTTCTTTCTTTTCCTCCTTCTCCTTTCTCTCGTCTTTCTCCTCTTCTTTTATGTTTGCATCCGGTTCAAAGCTGGGCTCCGTTTTCACTAAAACTCCTTCAGGAAGACAACGTTGTCCCAAACAATCAATAAAAACACAGCACTACCCTTAGATAAAAGGAAACTATTTTGATTACAAATATAATTGTAGGTTATTTACCGGCGCTGCTGGGTGTGGAGGAGCCGTTGTCCGGCTCCGTTTTGACAACAGGTTCTCCAGAAACAGCCGGGGTTGAAGGAGAGGCCATCTCATCCTTCACGTCCATCTCTGTGCTCGACTGCGACTGGAGAATGACGCTGCCCTTTGAGGCGCGTATCTACACACCAAGCAGACATGTTTCAGTTTGGCTGTTCCCTTTTTTCTCCTCACCTTCGTCTCATCATGACCAACCTGATGGAGCTCAGCTTGGGTCTCCCTCAGTCTCAGCTTGTACTTCACCACCTCTCCTTTCAGCTGCTGGTTGTGCGTTTGCAGCGTGCTTATAAGGTGACGCATCTCTCTGTTTATGGGACCTAAGAAAAAGAAGGAGATAAGTGATTAAATTAACAAATATAAAAGGGAAATGATCGTGTAAAATCACAACAAACCTGAAATGTTTATTGTCTTTTTTCCTTCTTTGTAAACCAGATGTTGTGAATGCAGCATAATAGAGGAATTATACCCGATCCAGTCATTTCCTATA
>JAUZNJ010032216.1:0-12466 GCA_034780135.1 Jordanella pulchra | reverse complement strand
TTTTTCCTTCTTTGTAAACCAGATGTTGTGAATGCAGCATAATAGAGGAATTATACCCGATCCAGTCATTTCCTATAATAACTGCACACTAAAGTCACCTCAACATCTTTTATATGCTGTGATCTCCTAAATCCTTCATCCATACGGGAAAAAAAAGTAGTAATTTCTTAAATTTCTAATAAAATAAAAGGGATTTCTGTAGATCATCAGCATGTGATGATTTTTATGGGGTTACTTTTACATTTATTTAAAAAAAATAATGATTTTCTTTAAAGAATATTATAACTTTCAGTCTTTATTTAAACCTAATTTGTACATTTAAGTGGGGAAAAATAAAAACAAGAAAGAAAACATATCTCTGCTATTTGGGAGTTTTCTACTCTGGTGACACAGGTTGTGTTAGTTTTGTTAGATAACATTGGAAATATTATATCAGATACAATATCTGCCTTTTCCCTCCTACATTTCTCAGTAACTGTTCAAAGTTAGGAAGCGTGACTTCATTTGTTTCTGCTGATTACCTGCTTGCTCATTAGCTGCGAGTGTCTGCTCGAATTCAATGCGCAGCATCTCGTACTCCTTCTTGACCTGAGCCAACGTGTCCTCCAGCTGAAACACTTCAGTGCGAACCTTCCTCTGCAGAGCCACCTCGTCGTTCTGCACACAGAAAAGGAACAAAAGTTTAGACGCAGGTTAAACCCTGATGTGCACGCGCACAATGAACCCAACACACCTCCATGTGCTCCAGCTGTCTGAGGCGCGCCGTCCTGGTAGTGTTGAGGCGAGCCCGTGTTTCGTCCAACTGGGCCTTGAGGGTCAGGGACTCGTTGTAGAGGACAGAGAACTGGGACTGCAGACAGCGATACTCTGCCGACTCTTTGACCAGACCCTCGGCTCGATTCAGCAGCTCTGTCTGGCAACAAGTGAATAAAAATGAAAGCCGATGAATTTAAAATGAGGTACAGCGCCTGGAAAAATTGAAACCCTCAGTATTTTACTATATTTTAACAAGCTACAACCATAAATCTAAGAATTTCATGTGTTAGACCAACACAAAATATTAAAACAATTAAGTGGCAGAAAAGTGATTCATTGGTTTTAACATTTTTACTCAAAAATCAAAATATGAAAAGTGAGGCATGTATTTGTCTTCAGCCTCTTGTACTTTAATGCTCCTAAATAAAATCTGGAGAAGATAAAATAACTGCATTCATTTCATTTCCCGTTACAGTTGTTTACTTCTTGCTGTTAGCCTCTTATCCTCAACTGCAGATAAGATGTCTAAAAGTTTGTGGATGTGGAGAGAAAAATAAAAAAATACATCTTTGGAAAACAAGGGATTTCAGTATGAGCTTTTGGTGAATAAATAAAAAAAGTTACCAAGCAAGAAAACAAATTCATATCCACGGCAACATAGCAGTTGATAGCTTGTGTTGTTTAATTCAGATGATTAAATCCTAAACAACCGTGTTTTAATAGAAATACCTTCATGCTGTTGTTCTCCTGCTGAACATTTTGTAAGTCCTGCTGGAGCTTCTGCAGCTCAATGAGGCGATTTTCTGCCAGCTCCGTGTTCTCCTCCAACTCGCTGTTCATCTCCTCAAACTACAAAAAAACAAAAATCATAAGGAAAGCTGTAAAACAAAACAAAACCAACAGAGGAGATTAAAGCAGAGGAGAAATCCTACCTTCCTCTTGTTAATGGTGATGGTTCCACACACGCTGCTGGCCTCTCCACACACTTTGTAGCCTTTGCTGTTAACCTGAACAGTTCATGGAATATTAACAAACTGAAACCAACCTAACTTTATACATTTAGTGATAAACTTCTTCTCACCCTCTCCAGTATTTCACTCAGGTGGGCATTTAGCCTGTTTTCTCGACGGCGGATCTTCTCCATGTCCCACTGGAGCTCCTCGATCCGAGCCTGTAGCTCGCTGACACGCTGGTCCGCTTTGTTGGCTGCCCGACCCAAAGACCGGGACTGCAAAGGAAAAGGGTGAAATAAACAGCTTATTGTCAAGAGTCAGCTGGACCAGAGTGAACCTAAAAGCTGCAGGTATTATGGCCTAGGTGGCATGTGGGTCCTACCCGATACAGCTCAGTTTCTGACTTGAAACCCTTTCCTAAAATAACATTTACAGCTCTTAAAACACCTTAATTAACCCGTCATCACACTTTCCAGAGTTTTGATTCCTTCTAATAAGATGCCACCCATACCATCCAGAAAATAGTTAAGATTTAAAATTAAATAGAAACGGTCGTCTTGAATTCTATCACAGAAATCGACCTTTTGTTCTGGTTGATGAGCTCTGGCTGTCGATCACAGCTCTAATACTTAAAAGCTGTTCGCTGTAATTAAATAAAGATCAATGCGCACACCTATGCAAACATAAAAAACCAGCTGTGTTAAATGACATACAGATTTTTTTTTCTTATTCGTTTATTAAAATCGGTGAAAACCAGAAGTAACAGGTCAGTAAAATCCAGAAATAAGTACTGAGACGATGCAGATGTAGGATATTAGTCATTTTAGATATATTAGAGGGTTAGTATAACTAAGAAGTGATAAGACGCCAAAATTCGAACCTCGTTGGTCATGTGACAGTGTTTTTGTTTGAGGTCCTCTGTCAGCTGCTGAAGCACCTCATTCTCCTGGCTCAGGAGGGAGTTCATCTTGGCTGCCACCTGCTTCAAACCACCCTCTGTAATAACACAAACAATAAGCCTTATTCCGCTGCTTTAACATTATTACCTTGTTTTCTTATTTTGCTAAAGTCCTTTGCGTTTCCCCTCACCAGAACCAGAATCAAGCTCTTCTTTCAGCTGGTCCAACGTGCTCTTCAGGTTCTTGTAGATCTCCACCACACGACTGGCCTGCTTCTGGCTAGACTCCACCCTCTCCTGGAGCTCAGCCTCCATCTCTTCACTGGTGCTGCTTGCCAGTGTGGCCAAAAAAGAGTTAGAGGTCTCTCCTTGATGTCCTGAATGGAAAAACAAATTGTTAGCCAATTGTTTGTTCAATATTCATCATGCTGTGTCTTTTCGTTTTCCCGTGTCATGTCATCATTACCTCTGTCTTTTGGCCGCTCTTGGTTTGAGTCTCCATCAGGTTCTGGCGTTTCTGGCTTCAGGCTCCGACCTTCACCAGTTGGAGATTTTTCAGGTTCGCTGTTTGCTTGGTCGTAGCGTCTGATGAGGAGTCGGATGTTTTCATCAAACTGTAACAGGACAAATTGTGTCACGTTGTCATTGAAAATAAGATAAACGTGACTGCAAAATCATTCTTCTTTAATGCTCCTTGTCTGATTGCTTACCTGGTTCCAATATCTGTTGAGAATCAGCAAACTGGCATCATCGGTGGCCTGTCGGGTCTCCAGTCTCTCAATACGCTCTCGCAGTTCATCTTCAATCACCTGCAAACAAATGAGTCAATAAAGTCGAGCACAGTGCAGCTTTCTTTGTCTTGGTCAAGAGCTGTCAACATTCAGAGAAGAATGATGGTACCTGTCTTTGATCAAGAGATTCTCCCAGCTTCCGGTTCTTAGCTTGAAGAGCTTTAATATCTTGTTCCTCCTGAAAAAAATTTTATTCAAATATGAGACCAAACAAAAGCTTCAAACATCTCTAGTGACTGTTATTAGCAGATGATAAGAAAGGCTCACAGAGTTGGACACTCCTCCCAGTTTGATGACTGTCTCCACCGCGGTACTGCCTCCGGCTCCGGCGCTCACACCGGCGCCTCCGTCTTCTCCCTCCCGCTCCCTCCGCTTCTCTGGGGGAGCACCGGATGAGGAGGGCCCGCTGGGATCAGCAGGACGCTTCTGTCCCGACATCTTTTAGCTCCTGCAAGAAATAACATTTTAAAATATGGACTTATTTTTAAAACCAGATATCGCATAACGACGAGAACCTAAATGATGCTGTTGATGACGCCGTTCAGCGTTAAGACCCTAAAGAAAGTAACTGAAATTATCTCAGCCTGTTAGCTAGCTGCTAGCGGAAAATGCAAACACATTCTGAAGAGATGTGAATCTGAACTGACGATATGCTGGGGCTATTATGTAACACGTTCTGTAACAAAAGCTATAACAAATCCCTTACCGATTTCAATTATAAGAAATAAAGACAGATTCAGTATAGAAATGTTGATGTTGCGGATCCTTGCCTCACGGAAACGGAAGTGTTCCGTTTTTTCAGGAAGGGTAAAATCTAAGCTCTATCGCCACCTACAGTATTGGAGGACGTTCTGAACATTTACTGACACTGCCGCTTTCTACAAACATTTTTTATCTGTGAGGATTTCTTTTATGGCATGACTTGTTTTTTATATCTATCTTTATGGGGAGATGACTGGGCTAGCTTCTTATTCATATCTAGGACTATTTTCTGCTAAATATATCTTTAGCTTCAAAAATGGAGATATGATTCAGTTCAGTTATTTGTTGATAATACATTTCCTGGCTTATAAAATGCTCATTGTGAGTCCCAATGAATACATCCTGCATTCTTATCTTAAAAATAGGAAAACTATTATTTTATAATTATTTTTCTTTGCCTATCTGATATTATAGTTTATTTTATTTTTTTAAACAACAGCCGTTTTCGTCACTACTAGATTTATTACATAACATTTGTTCAAAACAGCAAAGAAATTTTTTAGGACTACCTTCTGCAAGACGTGTTAAAATGTTTTTGACTGTTGTAAAATTATGTCTATAAGTGATCCATACTATCCCTCTGGCTTGTATCTCACTTTAAAACACTTATATTGGTCTATGCATAATCAAAGGGCTTTCCATCAACATACATTTACAAACGTTTTTTTCAGTTTAACAGTCACGCAGACAGTTTAGGTCTTCTGGCTCAAATTTGTCCTGCATACCCCAAACCAAAGAAGCATAATTTTAGTTTTTATACCGCACTAATCTGGAACAAACTCCCAGAGAGTTGTGAAAGTGCTGAAACCCCTAAGATGCTCTCAATCAAGCTTGAAACTTTTATCTTATTTTGTAGAGGTTAATGTCCAACTTCTGTTATCTGTTACTATTCACATGGTGCCCCCCTTTCAGTTTGTGAATATATTTTTAATTGTTATTCATCTTATTGTTCTGTTTATAATTATTTCATCACTTTAATTACTAATTTTCATCTTTACTTTTAATAACCTGTCCTATATTTTTTAGTACTTTGCCACTGCAATGAACCTTTCTCTGTGTCATTTATTTTATTTGAATAACACATTTCAATAAAAAAAAGCACAGATGGTAAAATAACCACAAAACTGATCTCTTCTGTTAAAATTATGTTTGTATAGGAAAATCTACTCCATATCTTACACACATAAAATCTACCAGTCATGAAAAAGTCAAACTAATTTTGACTACTTATTTGTTATTTCAGATCATGCTTTTATATATGTCTTTAACATGTTTATTGATTCGTTTATCTGACAGGGACAAGTGTGTACAATTAACATGCAAACACTACAGCATTTATAGCCCTGGTTTATTTTCAATGTCTTTCCCTAAAAGGGGCTTACAAAAAAAGTAAACAACTTTACTAAAGCTCACCAATTCAGTTCATACAAGGATCCAATTTAAATCAGTTCATATGGGATCAAATATGCTGGCAATACTGATCCCCTACCAAAATATGTCTCCCTTCATTTTTTAAAAGCCCCCCAATGAAGGACTTGTTTCAGTTCAGGCAACAAGTAGTTCCACAGTTTGGCTTCCAGAGAAGGTCGCCTGCCCAAAGGATGATTTCTTCATGGAAACTTTTCCATTTCCATTTGAAGCTCCTCATGTGATGAACCCACTGCTCAGAGTGGGGCTATGGACCGTCTGATGGTGTCGGAGGCCAAACTGTGTATAAATGTATACAAACCTCAAATTGTCGTTAAACTCACAATTATGTGATCCCGATATTTTGATTCAAATGCAGAAGTCTCTAATCACTCTTTTTATTAGGATTAAATAAACAACATCAAAATGTCTCCTTAAAAAACATTTAATCAGTCAGTCCTCATAGTGGATCATTAAAGTGTTATTTTGGATCATCATGTTTCAGAAACTCATCTGGTGGCCAAAAGTCCCCGTAAGCTGCAGGAAGACGACTCACAACACAAAGAGATTATGCGTTTTCGTAACAACCTTAGACAACAATCTTTACCTCAATAAGTAGTTTATCTAAAATCCTTGTTTGTTAATTCAAGTGTAACCAAAGTCTAGATCTCTGCAAGATCAGGCCATGAGAGCACATGACAACGCTGAAGGCATTTTAAGCCTCAGTATGGATTCCTGAAATAGTTGCCAACAGATATTTTGAAAGTCTTGAAATCTTTTTAGATAAGTTGACCTGATGAAAAGAACAATATCCCTAATGGATTGTATATCCTGCGTTATCCCTATGTCATGAACTGTTTTAAGCGGCGCAATGAGTCCCCACCATAAGTACACCCTATCTCACTCCTTTGTGTGTGTATGCCAAAAAAAGTTTTATAACATTTAGTGTTTTGGTGAAATGAATCAACAAAACATTCCAACTAGCAACCATCCCCCTGCAATCTCTTTTAATTACCATCTTACCTCATTGAAATATGCAACATTCTTTTGAAAGGTTTTCAGTACTGTCCAAAAAGTTTGTGAAAATAAAAACTTGCACAAAGGCTGAACTCTGATCAGAATTAAGAGGTGGACATTACACATGGTGCAGAGTCCAGGTTGGGAAACGCCTGTCTCTTCAAGCTCAGCCTGTGGACGCAGTGGTACCTAACTATTCATAGGGGTTTGACGCTAATAGAACTTAAGGTTTAATTTTCAAAAATGTTTAAAAACATGAATGCAATGCTTGGCAAACTGCATTAAGGAGATACATTGGTAGATAAAAAAAGCTGCTTCAGAAACTAACAGACAGAATGAGCATCTCTCTTGATATATGTGCAAAATATTCACCTGTAATTAACGTTATTTTTCCTTTTAGAATAGCAGATATCAAAATAACCGTATGGGTTGCAAATGTTATTCAGGAAAGTATATAAAATATTCACCAAATGTTCTACAAATGATGGCTGTGAGGAAACAGAATGTTAGTAAGACCTCCGCATGCCTGAGCTGCTTTCTGTGCATTGATAAAAATAAAATTTAACAAGCATTTTTTTCTGATTCTTACATCAACAGAACTGATATTTGTCCTTTGCTTTTGAATGTCTACACTTCCCCCCAATACAAAGAAGAAAAACTTGATTTACAACAACTGGAGCAAAGTTTTCTCATTTCCACATTGCTGCAAACGCTCATGCAGGTACTGTGTGATTTTTACACTCACACAAAGTCCCCTTTCATGATTTCTCCTCACTCTATCTCAGACCCAGGCATGAACCGTGAGCTCCGCGGAGGCAGATCATCATCATGGGGCCCGCCTCTGTGAGATTGGCGGGGGCCAATTGTCTTTGCAGTGGGACGCCCTCCTCCCCCGGCCCGCCTCCCGCCACATCACGAGCACCTCCCCCCACCGCCTTCAACAAGAATAAATACAACTCTTTACTCACTTTCGGTCCTCTTCACCATCCCGATCACACTGACGTTTGTCACTTCAACTGTCGTCGCGGTTTGACAATAATCTCAAGTAAGTATCCTTATTTTTTTTCAAAATAAAAGACTTGATTTTACAGAATTTTGACAGGTTAATACTGAATTACTACACATGAGTGTTTTTGCATGCAACTTTGCACATGCTTAAAAACTGTAATTTACTCAAAACCGCAGAACTGGTTTGGTTATTAATAACTCTTAGCTGCTGATTAACAGAGGTTTTGAATTTTTCCTCCCAATAGGATACTATTTTTTCTCCCTGATATGATTGTGTATGACAAGCAAAAGTTTAGAATTTGTTCAAATACTTCCAATTGTTTGCCCAAAGGTAATTCCCTGTATGTATATTTTTCCAGATCTTAAGCCCTGTTCTTCTTGCATTCCTTAGCAGAAACACTTTGGTAAACTTGTTGCAAACTGAACTATGAACTCTTGATGAACATCTAAAAGGGAGAACTTATCTGTTTTGAAGGCCAAAGTTCAAACCATGCAAGCCAAATATTTAACTGAGGAGGTGGTGCAAGAGAAGCCGCATGTAATGGCAGACGTTTGCTTAAGATTTAGGGAATGCACCATTTTCCTCCTCCTGTTTAGTAAAGTTTTAAGTTGCATTAAATATTTTTATTTTGTTCTGCAAGGATGACTCATCAGTTCCCAGGCCTGACTCCTGAGCAGAAGAAAGAGCTCTCTGATATTGCTCAGAGAATCGTTGCTCCAGGGAAGGGAATCCTGGCTGCAGATGAATCCACAGGTTAGCCCTGCTCTTGCTTGCTATTCTGTCATTAGAGGTCATGTGCATTAGTCATGTGCAAACAAAAAAATCTGTGCTCCTCTTTCAAGGTACCATGGCAAAGAGGCTGCAGAAAATCAATGTGGAGAACACAGAGGAGAACCGCCGCAGCTTCAGGGAGATCCTTTTTTCAACCGACCCCTCCATTGCTAACAGCATCGGTGGGGTCATCTTCTTCCATGAAACACTCTATCAGAAGTCAGACAGCGGTAAACTCTTCCCCCAGGTGGTTAAGGAGAAGGGGATTGTTGTTGGCATCAAGGTGAGGAGATCTTCATGCAAATACTCTAGAGCTCTAGAAACGTTAATAGAAGAATGTTGACATTTTTAGATTTTTCTAACCTTTATTTAAACCATTCAGGTTGACAAAGGCACAGCTGGTCTGAATGGCACAGATGGGGAGACCACCACTCAAGGTAACATCCACTAAAACATGTTGCTTCTTTGCAAATTAAAAAGAAAAACAACAAAAAAACAATACAGACATTTGATGTCTTGTTTAGGTCTTGATGGCCTCTCAGAGCGTTGTGCCCAGTACAAGAAGGACGGCTGTGATTTTGCGAAGTGGAGGTGCGTGCTCAAGATCGCGCATGGCTGCCCATCAGCTCTTGCCATTGCAGAGAATGCCAATGTCCTTGCCAGATATGCCAGCATATGCCAACAGGTTTGTGTCACAGTTTTAGCTTTTGTAACACCCAGCAGATAAGGAAACCTCCTGTGTCTCATTTTTTTAAACGTATCTTCTCCAGAATGGCCTGGTACCCATCGTGGAACCAGAAATCCTACCTGACGGTGACCATGACCTGCAGCGATGCCAATATGTCACTGAGAAGGTTAGTTCAATATATCAGCTATGATCACTTTACTAATTACATGATAACAATGGTCATTCATGTATTTCTTCTGCAGGTCCTGGCTGCTGTGTACAAGGCTCTGAATGACCACCATGTGTACCTAGAGGGAACTCTGCTGAAGCCCAACATGGTCACCGCTGGACACTCCTGCACCAAGAAATACACGCCTGAGGATGTCGCTATAGCAACAGTAACCACCCTGAGGCGCACTGTACCTGCTGCTGTGCCCGGTAAGCCTCATCCAACTGTCTCTTCCTTCCACAGGGAATCTGTATTAAAGGTTTTATGAAGTGAGGTCCTGGTAAAGGTTAGAAGGTACAGATAGCACTCTTAGTTTAGCATAAATCAGTAATAGTTGAGTTTTACCTAACTGCTAGTCTAAGATGGGCCACAAAAGTGGACTTTTATCTTCTAGAATTCCTCTAATCGTAAATAAGCCTGATATTCTTTTAGCTTCTTTTAAAATGTAATCATATTTGCCTTGGATTGTTTCCCTTTAGGAAACAAGCGATTGGAACAAAACTTTTAAAGGGGTAGTATAAAAACTTCTCTGCTCCTTGTCCACGTTTCACACAGGAATATTATTGGTGGGGCACCACTTCCAACGTCCATTTCTTGTGTAAATAATTGTTCTCTGTAAACAGCCCTCTGCTACAAACAATAAAAAAAAACTGTGAAGCAAATGGATCAAACTTAAAGACACCATTTAAGTTTGCTTTTGCTGTTGAAAAGAATCAAAATCTGTTTGTAACCTTTAGTTTAAAAACTGATGTGCCTTTAAGATGCAGCATTTTTAGCATCTTTTTCATGACCTTTCCAGGCATCTGCTTCCTCTCTGGAGGCCAGAGCGAGGAGGAGGCCTCTCTCAACCTAAACGCCATGAACCAAGTTCCCCTCCACCGCCCCTGGAAGCTGACCTTTTCTTATGGCAGAGCACTCCAGGCCTCAGCCCTAGCAGCCTGGGTGGGCAAGGATGCAAACAAGAAAGCTGCACAGGACGCTTTCTGCTCCAGGGCTAAGGTGAGCGTTACACACAGACTGGCAGTCATCACACTTCTCACTTATCAATCAGGTGTTATGGTCTTTAAATATTTTCTATCTTGAATTGCTCAATTTTATACACAGTTTTGTAAATGATTGATTCCTTAAATTGTTTTGTATGTTCAGTCTTGCAGTCGTTTGACGCATGCAGCTTAGCTGATCATTAACACCCATGTTTGACTTTGTCCTTCTCTCCTATCCTCTGCTCCAATCAGATCAATGGCCTGGCGTCCAAAGGAGAGTACAAGCCAGCTACCCCAGCTAGCCAGGCCGCCATGCAGTCTCTTTACACTGCCAGCTATGTCTATTAAAACAATGAACACTAAAAAATACATGAGGACCAAATGCTGATGTTCAGTTTCCCTGAATCACAGGAAATAAGAGAGGATTTCAACCATAATGTCGAGCTGCCAACTTGATCAAATCAAGGGAAATAAACTGAAAATACCACAAATATTTGACTATTTCTGAATTTTTTTTTTTTCACATTTTAAAGCCATTCTTTGAAAAAGTAGTTCAAATAGACCGAAACAGACATTTCAACAGAAATTGCACAAAAACAGGCCAAAGTGTGCTTCTTTTTTATTCATAACAACATAAACATTTACAAGTCTACATAGCAGCCCCATCAGAAGCCAAATTTATTCAAACTAAGTTTTAAAAAACAGTCAATGACAATGTTGGTATTTATTAGTCCAGTTAACTTAATTAACAGGAAAAATAAATATAAAATAAGCAGATTAAAAGTGTTGTGGATCAAAAAGAGCTGAGAAATTTTGTTGATGATAAAAGAATAAAACATTTATAGAAATCAAGAAGTATTCAACCTACTTTAGAACAAAAAAAATTATTTTATTTTATAATAATAAAGATGAATAATAACAACAAATAATAAAAAATATAAAGGTGAGAGGTACATTTAGCTAAAATTAAAAACATGTTAAATGGCAACCTGGGTGTTGAAAAACATCTTTCTCCTGTAGAACTTAGTTAAGAAAATGGTCCTGCTAGAGTATTTATATTCCTTGAACATTTAATAAACAGAATAATAAAACATTATTGTTCTTTATTATATACTTCATAGCCCAATATAAAGCAATGCAAAATTGTCATGTTAACATAATTCACAGTTTTTAAACTTTGTGTAAAAAACAAAATGAAAGTGTTGCATACATTAATATTCAACCAAATCCAGTCTCAGAGCCCTACAAAAAACCCAAAGAACCAGCTGCTATCAGGATTCACTTTAATTCCACCGTTATTATAAATATGTTTTTTCTGTTAAGGCCTCGGGAGACTCTGCAGAACTGAAGCGAAACAATATCCCAATAATTTTTAACACCTTTTTAAATCCATTATCTGAAAATGTAACAGTGCATTAAAAATCTACAAAAACTCAGCCGGCCATCTGACAGGCCTAGCAAAGAGAGCATTGATCTGTGAACGAGCCAAGAGTCCTAATGTAATTACAGAAGAGATTTAAACATGTATTATTACTTAGAAACCTGATAAGAGCTCAAAGTAAGAAGGAACGAGCTAAAATACTCAACAGTCTTCAAAAAAAAAAAAAAAAAAGAAAACAGCTGTAAGCTGAAAAAGACTTGACTTAAATCTGTACTTAAGAGATCAAGCTGAAGTTTAGACCTAAATCAAACTGATAATTTGCAACATGGCTTAAAAATCAGTATCTCAGACACTTCTTATTTAATTCCAACTGCACATAAGCTGTTTCGAAACAAAATCTGATTTTGATGTGGGAAGCATACCCCTAAAGACCTGCAGCTGTAACCATAGTGAAAGGCGGAACTACACAGCTTGTTCTCAGGGGGTCTGAATGCAAATGCATACCATAGTTTCTAGAATATAACTATAAAAAATTTAAAAGAATCATCATTTCAAGTCACAATAATGTGCACGTTTTTTAGTTTTATTATATAAAAAAATATCTTAATAAAATACATTGAACTTTGTGTTTTTTAGTGAGTCGTACAATATTAATGTTCAATCACACTGTATGAGGATTATAAAAGCTCACAGAATTTTGTTCTTTATTCGCACAATAACACCTTAAGAGAGAGGAGTGATTCAAATATGGTACACAGAAAGAACATATTCAAATGTTACAAAGATGTTGGTGAGGAAATGTTAATAGGGATTTTATTTGAACAGGGACAACATTACATTTA
>JAUZNJ010032215.1:0-13797 GCA_034780135.1 Jordanella pulchra | reverse complement strand
CTATCTATCTATCTATCTATCTATCTATCTATCTATCTATCTATCTATCTATCTATCTATCTATCTATCTATATCTTAACACATTTCTAGATATATGTTTCTTGTTGTTTCATTAACGTCATCCTCTCCAGGGTTGTACACTCAGATCTAACCGGAAGTGACTCACTTTGCAGAGAGCATGCCCCCAGACTCTGATTTAAAGTTGCTTGACATGTTTTCATGGCTAGGGTGGAAAGGTATGCCGGCGGAAGGGCTTTCTATCTGCAATGTTGTTTCCTCTCTCCACCCTGTGTGGAGTTTTACCTTACCAAATATGGTTGGATGACAAACGGAAGGAGCAATAACAGCAAGCCAAAGAAGAAAGTCGTGGAGGATCACTGAACCTCAGCGCTTTCAGAGTGTTTTTGGATCAGCTTCCCCTAACAAAACCTTTGGGCAGCTTCCTCTCTTCAGCATCGCTGCAGATGGCTTTTGCAGACCTGTGTAAGGATGCAGCACAGTTTGCCTTTAGTTTCAGGTTACTGCAGGTCATCTCTTATGTGATGAAATTGTGCACTAAAGATTTCCCCTAGCTCTTTAACTTGAGCGAACGCAAACGTAGTTACAGCCTATGAGCAATGTTGCTTTATCTTTTAACTCTTTTCAACCTGGTATAAACATGCCAGAGTAAAGCAAAGATAAAATAATCGAAGCGAAGGCGTGAGATGAGTAATGGAGGTAAACGTAGCTGCTGGCTTTCATGGAGTGGCTTTTGGAGCTCTGGCATGGGTCAAACTGAAGGGAAAAACTTGCTGAGCGAAAATAACTGTACACGCTTGATGTAATAAGTGTCAGTGTGTTGGAATGTTTTGGTTGGTTCATTAATGTCCATTTCCATGTGCAGGGTGTTGGAATGGATTTGGTCGTGTCAGCACAAAGTAAGGTTAGATAGGATGTGATGCTGCATCTAGAGAAGTCTGTGATGCTGTTGAACTCTAGCTTATTAGTGCACAATAACCACTGTGCATTTTATGAGAGATACTGAGTATTACAAAAAAAAAAGATAAAGAAGGATAGGGGGAAATAAAAGTGTTTCAGCTGATATCACTCTGTGAGCTGTTTGTAAAAAATACTGTAAATGAGTCCAGGGTATTGGTGCCTGCTCATGCTTGCATTGTATAGATAATGTAGAACATCTAGGTCGATCTTTGAGAGTGCTGTTGGATGCACATGGTCTGTGATGCATGCACAGGACTAGGTATTGTGAGGTCTATGTAAGAGCAGTACATATGCAGGGGGGATCGCGCTCATGCATAGATGTTAGAGCACTCGAGAGTTTATATACAGGGTCTTAGCTGGAGGGGTAAAAACTGAAACACGCTCTAAGAATCCCCCAGTAGGGCAAACTAAATGCCCTGAATGTGAAGGTGGGAGTGGCCAACAGTTAGGGTACAAAAGATGCAGCTAAATCTGCATTCTCTCCTAGTTATAGGCATTTATTCTTAACTCACTCTTTCAACAACTGAAAGTGCTCCAGTTTGGGTGTTTTTTTCATATTTATATTCATACAATACATAGAATTCTACCTATAATCCTGCTATATCAGTTTGAGACTATTAAGTACTGCACTGCAGTCACATCGGTTGCGGACCTGTGAACTGAGGGTAAATAAAAGACTCGTATTGAGTCACTGAGTGCATTTTTTTATTGATCCACTGCAACTAACCTTTTTCTCTCTGTCTCTTGTGCACGATTTGGCTCAACAGCCTCAAAACATCAGTAAAAAGTTTAAAGGGTTTTAAATTATCTCTCTGAAAAGTGGTTATAATACCTTGCATATACATTATGTTTATTATAATACATCATTACTGTTATTACTGATATCGTGGTTAAAACATACATCCCCACCAACAGACAAGATATTATTTCTGCAATATTTCAAAGAAAACTAAGATTGGCTTTCTTGGTGTTTGGAAATTTAAAAAAGGTTTCACATGTTTTAATGATTTTTGTTAAAGAGTCTGAGTTGTTTAAAATTATTCTGTTCACATTTCATCCGTCTCAGCATTTCAGATTTTGAATAGGTAATGACTAAATGCAGTCCAGACTCACAAAAATCAGAGACATGGCCATCTATTTAAGCACTGATTGGAAGCCTTGTAGCTGGTTTTGACTCCAGCACTGTACTGACTAATAATTAGCTAGTTGCTGAACTTTCACAGTAAATGTTAAGCACTTTCTACCTAGTCAAGAACTTAAGAATCTGATTTTTTTCTGATCAGTCAGCACACCATACCTATAAGCTCTATTGACTACTGTTAACAGCCATCTTCTACATGAAAGGTATTACTTTCAGGTAGACAAAGTTTACTACTTTGAGCATTAGTAATGTGTTAAAGTTTGATTTAGAGTAAACAAAGAGTGTAGGAAACTGTCTGAAAAGAAATGCGTCTAATGACATATTCAGGCATGTCTTTCGATCATTCAGGCTACAAGAGAGCCACAGAGAGACTGAGAGAAATACTTCTAGATTATTAAAGGGAGTCCTAATGAAGTCCAGCAAAGTTACTTTTTTATGGTTTTAAAAAGTATTATTCGAAATTATTGGCAGCCTTTTTCAGAAATCTCAGAGTATCTTCTTTCTTTAGGGAACGACCCTGATGTTTAGGTAATCCTATTGCACTAATCACTGTTAGCCTGGCTGTCACACACACAGAATCTGATCCTAATATAAAACATGAACGCATTAAAGAAATATTTTAAAGTCCCCAAAAAAAACCTATCAGAAAATTTAGAAAAACTGTCTTTGATACAAAGACACCTATAACTTTGTCCATTTTGCTTGTTATTGTGTAACTTTTGATGTTTTTTCTTTTCTGAATACTCAAAGTGCTGCAATGTAAACAATTTTAGAATATGTGGGGTGTTTAGTTATTGATTTGAAGTGTTAGCGGTAACCCAAGAAGCAGTAAGCCAAGAGGGCTTTAGTACCATATAACTGAGGCAGCTAAAGGACTACTTACTTTTTTCTCTTCAAATTAAGAAACTTGGATGTAAATGCAGGATGTCAACCTTAAGGGCTGTATTTTTAATTCTAAGGTTTATAACAACAACCTACACTCTGATCGACAATAGTATATGCTGAGAACAAAATAACCTCTGCGTTACGGAGTTCACTTTAAGAAGCAGGATTGACATTTTATTACTGCAAGATCTGGAGGCAAAAGATCTATGGAGTATATTTTGTTTCATTATTGTTGCAGGCAAAGAACACTTTTTTGTAAATGGAAATTTAAAAAAAGATCCAGAAATGAATTCTTCTTAAAAAAAGACTTTTTTTGCACAGAAAAAAAAAAAAAAAAAAAAACTGTAATAAAACCAGAGTTTCATTTCTGGATAACTTTTATTTTTAAACCTATTTCCATTTTCAAAAACATGTTCATTGCTATCAACATTAATGCAACAAAATTCCTCTACAAAGATCTAGATGTCTAGATGACTTGCTGTATAGCATAGAGGAAGCTGCCTCCTCTTTCTTTTTTTTTTTCACAAGTGAGGTTATTGTGTCAGAGGCTTTTTTAGACACCCAGCCACTAACTCTGCTGCACTGAGTTGAGCGCACACATAGTGTGTGTGCCATGTTTCTTTGAGATCACCAGACTATACTGAAGCCAGAAGACCTTTCACTAAACTGTCTCTCTATGAGGTGTTTAGCTGCCTCCAATTGTGGTTTCTCCAACTGTAACCATGCTTAACATTTAACTCATTCTTTCTTGTGCTTACATCAAAATTGTTGCCAATTGACCATAGACTGTCTGGAATAGTGTCCCGAATTGCTTTGACTCAGAAGCAGAGGCTGGCTCGAGTAAAGCCACCTCACTTTAGAGCTGTCACAGTCACAGCTTGTTTAGTTTCTTCTCTTCTGCGTTTGAGGCACATGATGCAAGAGAATGTCAGACTTCTGTTTACCTCTCTTTGTGGAGGAGTGTATGTACATGTGCGCTTGTGCACGGTTTTCTGCGTGCACTGTAGGTGTGTGTGGGCGGCTGTTTGTCTTGAATGGGCATCCATATTGTTCTTTCATGGGCAGAGCTGTAATACAGAGGGGGATGTTGGAGTGGATGCGTGAGTCTGTCTCCGAATCTTAGATAAAAATGGATCACTATGGGTGCAGGAAGAGGTCACAAGGTTTGTAAGTGTGTGCATGTGTGTGTTTACCAGATTGTTGAACAAAGCAGCAACTCAGGAAGTCAGCTTTGTCAGAAGTGCGTTTGACACACAGACGGAGACAGACAAACCAGACAGTGACCGACTCTTCTTTTCGCTTTGAGTGTTTCCTCTCAGAATAAACAGCTTCTTCATTTCCCACAGTTTCAAAAGAGGCAGAAGGTGGTAATGGTGGAGGTGGGGACCTTTCACAATGTCAAAAAGACGGAAAAAAGAAAAAAACATTTCTTTTTTCAAATAAGAAAGAAAACAAACTGAAAAACAGATTCCACAAAATACTTGTGGTTTTTTTGTCATCTGAAAAGTTGTCTTAAGTATTATTTACATATTACTAAGCAACAACTACTTCCGATTATTTTCTCTTGGTGTTTCTCTGCACAAATGCATTACGAGGATGAAGGCACTGGACTTGAGCTGCATCCGGCGACCTCATCCCCCTCATCCTGACAGGATTACTGACACAGGATCCCCCTGCCCCCTGCAGAAATAGCACAGACCCAAGGGCAATCCACCAGAATATGGGAACTTCCGTGGGCCTTTCTGTTGTGAAAGCATTTCTTCATTTCTTCTGTGGGTGTGTGCTTGGGTGTGTGTGATGTTCGTATATGCGTGTTGTGAGTTATGAGTGATATATTTACATAAATATCAGCTTCATAAAGCCTTTTCCCTCTCAGGTTCAAAACTCGGCCTCTTTGTTTTCCCTTTTCAAAAACAAACATGGCTTCACATGATGGGAACATTTTAGTTTTTAATTGAAAATAACGCTGCTCATGTCATTGTATTGGTTTCAGTCAAAGTTGACACACTGTTTTGTATTATGAGCACATTTCCCAACTTAACTAAACCCTAATCCTAAAATAACACCAGTTCTGTGCTGAACAGACTTAAATAAGAGCTTATTGTCCTTTGTTGAAAACATGTGATGTGCCACACGATTGGTTACACATCTGTAAGGCTAGTTTGGGTGAATTTAAAAAAAAAAATCAAGGGACTTAATAGAAAGTGGAAAGCTGACAGTCATTCCCAATGACTGAAACTGTAACAGTGTTTGTGGTAAGCCAGTGTTCAAGTAAAGAGGGTTGAGATAAGAGTTCCGTTTAGTTCTCAGTCCATCTTTTGATAGAGAAAGCTCTTTTGTTCCAATAAAAATGATTTCAGCATTTGAAGGCCTGCTGTTGTAGGCTTTTGCTATACATACAGTGCTAAAGCCTCTTTGCTGCCAGAATAAAATGCTGATTAGTTTAGAACAACTGCTCCTTGTGTATAAATGCCACGATGAAAGCCTGGAAGATTGATTTGGTCATGATATTGAATAAAACATGTTATAGTTATTCATGGAAAAAGCTAATGTTTGAATATGCCTATGACACATTTAAAGGTTTGAGGCTGAACTTTCTCAAAGTAGAACTTGCTGTTTATTCTGACACAGGGATCAATAAAATCAATACTCATTTTTTCAGAAATCTGCTTTCAGTCATTCACACCCAAAGCTCATCTTTAGATCTGCCTAAGTGTATTTTATGTCACTGCAGTCTTTTTGTGCATGTGACATTGTCTAATATTTATTTAGTCGATTATGTTCTTGTCCCAACAAGCTTCCTGAACTGGTCACAGAGGGGGTATTTTTTCCCTGATGACCTGCTGAAAGAATATTTTTTGCTCCATATTTTTTCTTCAAAATTTGGAGAATAGTACAAAACAATGACAGGAATTAGAACTTCAGGTTAATTTATTGGTTTTTACACCTGACTGGAGATGATAAAGCAAAATTGTTAATCCGTATAATGAGCAAAATAAATGAATCAAGAAAAGTGTCATCTGCATAGCTAAAAACTGTCTTTAAAATGTGCCCCAACCTTCTTCTAATTCCAAAAAGTTTGTGGATTTTTGTAGAAATTAATTACCGAACACATGACAAGTGTATTCTCTCTATTAATAGCTGCGTTCGTGGGGAAAGGTTGTCTTCGTCCTCTCTGGACTGCAGCTGCTCTCTGAGGAAACGTCTAGAGTGTTTTGAGGTAAAAGCATCAGCTGAGTGCATTTTTTTAAGGAGGTTTTAACCCTAAAGGGAAGTTTCCTCTCCCTGCTAGTTTTTTCAACAGTGCACTGCATATAAGCTGCTACTTGATGCCATTGGGCTTGTCATCTGATAGAGAAGTCCTCGCTTTTAAAAGGAGCGATGTAGAAGGATTCTGCTCTCTTGAGTCCAGTTCAGAAATATCCCAGAAGCATCCAAAGACTTTATCTAGCTGCTTTTGCCAAGGAAAATACAACTTATGAAATGGAAACTCCGAGGCCCTCGCAGAGTGTCAGGAAATATATAAAAATGTAGATTTTGTCAGTATCAGTAAATCTAGAAGCATAAGGGAAAACACAGATATTGTCTTAGAGATGAGAGTAACTAACATAATCAACAGTGTTTACCTGGTATTCTCTGGCTGAGGGCTGGAAAGCCATAAAAGGGGAACTCCACCAGTTTCACATAAAGGTCACGTATCTCATTATGGGGAGTACTACTGTACTGTACTCAGTGTGTGAAAACAAATGTCTTCTGTAGCCCTGGGGGAAGGTTTACACGTGGCATTACGAGCCCTGATGATGTTTTATGACAGCTGGAGGCATATTTCATGCAAGAGGAGGACAAATGGCTAAGATGCAAATGTGAATTATAAACACTGATTGGGCATGTGTCGCAGGAAATATGTGCCCTTAAATAATTGAGGCTGAATGCACAGAGTAAATATAAAGTAAGGACCTTCGACCCCTTTTTCTTGCTTCCAAAGGGTCTTAAAAAAAAAAAGTTGAACTTTTTTTGCATTTCGCCTAAATGTTTGAGTTTCTCTTCTGCCTAAATGGTGAACCTCCTACCCAATTTCAAGCTTTTGAAAGACTCTATATGTTTTCTGCTAGATTGAGCCTTTATTTCTCATCCATCCACTCTAACCAGCTTCATTGTCACCCCTGAAAAAAACTTCTCAACAGCATTATGGCACCACCACTGTGTCTCGTTATGTGGTTGATACATTCAGGATGATGTTCTGTGTTAGTTTCATGCATGTAGGGTGATGGTTGCAGTGGAGGTTTGTCTTCCTACTATAAGCTGCTGGTTCAAAACTCTGCTCGGTGCATGTCCATTGTTGTATTCCTGGGCAAGATACTTGCCTAGTTGGTAATTAGAGGCCCAAGTGGCACAGATTGTTTGGTAGCTTAGCTCCTGTGAGCGTGCCCTAAAGCAGCTGTGGTTACAGTGTAATTTGTCATTATCAGCATGTGAATGACTGAATTTAGTATAAAGGACGCTGGTGTCTTTGGACTTGACAGCTGCTATATAAGTAAGCACCATTTAAGTCAAGACTTTGGTCTCATTTTCTCCTGTTTGGGCTTTCTTTCTTTGTTCCTTGGTCTTCCGGATACTTTTGGTTTAAGGTCTTTACGGAACAGCTGGTTCTATTTTGAAAAATATACTTTAGATTTCTAAAGTTAGATCTGGATTTTATTTAGGGATTCAAAAAAAATGAGATGAATACAAATAATCACTACAGTTTTCAGAATTTAATTTGTAAATATGTTGGAAACCTACCTCATTATTTCCTTTCATTTATCAATGTTGTGTTCTCCATGACATTGATGATTTGTCTGTTATGTAACAAAGATGGAAATATATGCATAATTTTGCTAGGGACTGTATATCTCATGAGGACTGAAGACATCACAACAGCAACTATACCCTATTTTGGTAAGGTGCTAAAAAGTGTCAGTAGACATTTAGTCTTTCTTTGGGACCAAAATAAACAGGAGGTTATCCTGAGCAACAATTTTATATCCCTTGGAGAAAAGGGATGATTTAAAGGTTTTTTTCAAAACCTAATCAAGACCAGAAACCAACTATGGCACAAGTATTGAACCTAAGCAAAGGTTCACAAGTGGCAAAGAACAACCAAGAGCTTATGTAACATAAAATGACACATATGAGCTCTAGATGTAATAAGATACAAGAATCCAGGTGTGGCATTTTAAACTTAGAGAACAAGACAAAAGAAACAAACCAAGGCAACACTGAAAACTTTGTTGCTTATAGAAAAAAAATAGTTTACATTGTTTCAATAAATTTCTTACATTTATTTAAAAAGATGTTGAATTGTGTCATTCATTCATTTGGGTTCACACGATTATTTTTCTGCTTTCCTTTGTAACAGGTGCATAGTTGTGAATGTAATCAGCTTTAACAATTTTTTTAATCTTCCTGTACTGAGCGACTGAAAAGAGAAGTAGACTTGTGTACTGTTAAGCTAGCAGTTGTAGGCCAGTTATCAGGCCAATCGGTCACATCGGGGTGTCCAGAGGCTCTGAAGAGGGAAGTGAGCCTCTGCAAACAGGCCAGCGACAGACGGTTCAAGAGAAACACAGGAAATGCTCATCTGATATCACCCACAACCTTTCTGCTTGCTGTGTATTAGCACTCACAGCTCTGTATAGTCATTTCTTCCCATTTTGTATGTTGATTAAATTGTTTTACTCTTTTCTCTTTGCCGGGTGTTGGATGGTGGTTCTAGTGGGGGGTCTGTTGGCATTTTTCTACTGTATGCTTTGTGCTTGACCGGGGCCTTGGCTTAGCTCCATATCCCCTCTCTACTCACTCTCAGTTCTTTGACTCCTGCCCCCTCCTTCTGCTAGACCAGCCCCATCCCAACCCTTTCAACTCTACTTGATTGCTCACCATATACATTCTCTTGCTAGCAACTCTTCAACACAACCCCCACCCTTGCTTGCTTTTTTCCTACCACCTTCCCTAATCCTTACCAATGTATCACCCTGAACTCATTGTGCCCCATCCTTTCTCTGTCCCCTCTTCCGCCCCAGCTTGTGGCAGCAGGTTGGGCCTCTGTGCCACAGATGCAAGCGGTTGCTGTGGGCACTCTGCACGTGAACAAAGCATTGGCAGGGCCCTTCTGCTGCACCGGGTTTCTGCTGGCTTTCTGCTGTTTCTATGTGTAAGTATATTCACATGAGAACAGGAAATAAGAGGGAAAGCAGCACCAATTTTATTTTGTTAAAAGTGCGTTTCCTTTCTCTTGCAGTACAAGAGAACACCTAGAAACTTTCTTCATGTTCCTATGAAATAATATTGATTTTTGCCACCCACTGTGTAATCTCATACAATCTTATTTCATTTGTTTAAGTAGTAGTAAGCAGACAAACTGTTTATGTTCTGGAAATGAAAGTGAACCAATTATTTACTAGAGAAACTGTATACTTTCTAATTATAAAATTAATTCCTGTTTATTGCACCTGAATTTGTCATTAAAGGTTTTCAGTAGCTTGAAATGCTTCTCCCTGTCCACATATGACTGGGACCATGATAGCACATCAGCACACTCTTATTTATCCTATTCTAGCATCAGCTGAATCATTAGGATCAGGTATATAAAATCCAGCAGATCAATTGTTGATTATACATCACTTTGCCCATTTGCTGTCTAAAGGATAAGAAAAAGTTCAGTTGCCCATTTTGGATCACAGATCCACAATAAACATAAAACCAAAAAATCTTTCCTTTATTGATTAATTTGTCCTTTATTGTAATCCAAGCTGAGGTGACCATGAATTGTGAATGGCTAACATTTTGTCTTTAATTGTATTGGAAGCTTCTCTGAAGGGTTTTATTTGAATCAGTGATATTTTACATTGGACATACGTTTAGTTTTAGATGGTGTACAGGAAATGGTGGTTTTAAAATATTTGCAGTTCCTCTGGCTGACTCATTTAATTACTAAACACATGGAATTTATGTTGTATCTGAATGCCAAAGATATGTTTCAGTCATGAGTTTTTGTCTCTTATCTAACTCATTTAAGAAAAGGCACTTGCTGATGCTGAGTCCTAGTCTCATCAATCCCAGGTATTCATGGTAATATAACCCTCTATATTTCATCATATTTCAAAATCACGAATGGTCCCATCTCACTCACTCACCACTGATGCTTTTGATACTTTAGTATCTTCTATTAATTTTTTTCTGACAGCCAAAAATTTTGTACAAACTACGGTTTTTACAGACCCGAGTTGTGCAACCACGGAATACGATGGCTGCCATAGACGCTCAAAAACCAGGTCACCTAGTTTGTGCATACCTTTATTATTTCTTCTTTAACATCTATATGTAACTAATCTTGCTGTAGTCATCTAGCTTGAACAGCCAGACTGAATTACACTTTACAATGCGCAACTCTCTGCGCCAGAATTACCCATAATGCAGCAGCATTTTTCTGCTAGCACTAGAGGGTTTCTTCAATGGCTTGATATATTTCACGGACAACAAAATGAACATGTTGCTTTGAGTTTTGTGTCACATTCGTAGTTATCTGATTGGCTGTAACCTGATGACACTGAACCTGTTAGTCTTGCTCTTTGAAATCCAACTCTGCCAGCCCTTTACCAGACTAATACGCTGTGTGTACGTCATAACAGTTCGGAATCATTTTGTCCAGTCCGTTTTGTGATAAGTGCTGCTCTACTATTTCTCCACTTGCATGATAAAAAAAGACGTAACGATAACAAAAGTAATACATATCTCAATTTAAATAATAACAAAAAAAACATTTATTAAAAAAACAAAACATAAGCATTGGATAGAAAATGGAAGGGGTGGCAATGCATGGGCTTCAAGTGATCTTAAGGCATGGCTGCTGAATGAATGAATGAATTGGTAAAATAATTCACATATCTGCCAATGCTATAAAAAAACCCTCAAAAAACGTGGGCCGATATATTGGTCTATCTGTGGAGTTTAGTATTTTGTACCACAAACACCAGTGAAAAGGATCAGGACATATAGATAGTGAGGGAAACCCATGGTTTCAGGTATACAGTTATGTGTATGAGTAGTTGACTTTCATCAGTAACTACCAATACCAGGGCTTTAAAAGAAACCATTATCATCCCCACCCACTATTTTTTTCAGAGTTGACAGGCATCATACCATATCTGCTACTTTTAACTTTAGCTTTAATCATCCAAACTATATTGGAAGGCAGAGCAGGGCTTGCTGGAGGGAGAAATGAGATTCCTCAACACTTCACTGCACTTCTCTCTTCAGTAACTCCCCCACACACACCTGGGATGGCTATTTCATTTAAGAGTGGAGCAAATGGAAAGGTGATCTTAATCTACCCTGTTTCCTTCCACTTCCTTCCCCCACTTCTCTATCTCCCACAAACAGCTTCTCACATCGCTGATGGACAACTCACTGCTGGTTGCCTGGGCCTGCCACCAGCACCTAAAAGTTGTGACATGTTACACTGGACATGCACTAGTTCGTCATTCTGTAGGAACTATCAATTCTATTTGTTTTTTATTTTTTTTAATCTGTACTTTCCTATCTTGGGTAGGCAGAAATTATTCTTTTACATGGACAAAAGCTGTTGATTTCAAGACATTTAGGCCTCCTCTATTAGCTCGTTACGCAGTGTTGGTTTTCTCTTTACTGCTGTTAGCTCTTTGGTCATTGCAGTCACAAGCAGAGCTATGCAACTGCCATTGATTTCCTATGAATGGCTTCTGCAGGCCAGTTCATTAGGAAGGTTTTTTGAACACCACTGGATGAACTGGACGTTCGGCCACTAATGGAATGAATGTCGCTTTCAAGAAATGAGCATTAGTGAGTTGAAAAAATTGGCGACTGAACAGATGTGATATAAAAACAAAAACTTTTCCAGCTTGTAAAATTACGTTTTCCTCTTATAAAAACAAAAAAAAAATGTTTGTTTTTTTTTAAGTTGAGGAGAAAATGGTTTTGCATGAAATCGGAGAAAAACAAATCTCTCTTTCTGCTTCTGTGAACACACTCCCCTTTTTATTTTCTCCTCAACACATGGCTTAAGGCTGGACCAAGGCTGCTGCTCCACCCGCCAACTGTTACTATGGCAACGCTATCTGGGCCTACCAAGACCTGAAGCCGAAGGACATCCTGGACAACAACACAATAGCTGCACAGCCAGGGTACCTGAGGGAGTTAGACCTGAGAGGCCAGCTCTGGTGGGGGTTTGGGGGGTGGGGGGGGTCTGCAGAGTGAGGGAGTAAATCCGCCCTCTCTCTCTCTCTCTCTCTCTCTCTCTCTCTCTCTCTCTCTCTCTCTCTCTCTCTCTCTATACCACCCCTCACACACAAATGGTCAGGATTAGCCTCCAGTTTAAAAATATGAAAAGAAAAGGAACAATCATTGGTTCTTGATAATTTTCCTGCAACAGCTATTACGGATGTCATTTTTTTCCTTCAAAATGAAATCAAAGTATACCAAAAGTTTATCAATTTTAACACTAGTTTAATAACAGATGGTAAATATTGAGGAAAAGTATTCTCATAATCAGCAAATGAAGGTACAGAGCTGTGAAGGCTAGAACGGAGATAAGTCCGCACACTACAGATTTTACAGAGTTTTAAAGATAACGTTTTGATCCAACTTGGACTTTTGTCAGGTCAATATTGCTAAAGTCGTAAGTTGGATCGAAGTGTTTAAAAAAAGACATTGATTTATTTGGCTTTTCCTTTATTCGTAGTCAATGTTCCAACATCTGCTGCATAGATTAAAACTTAATAATTTTCTTTTAAATATTTTTACATTACAAGACACAAAATAGCACACATTAAAATAGGAGAATCTGGCGTGAAGACAACCACTTGTCTCTGTATCCACAAAAATCTTTTCTGTTGAAGAGGACGATAGCTAAGAAATGTAGGACAATGCTCTGATCAGCTAAGTCCAAAATTTCACTTTCTGGTTTATCTGCAAAACACTGTGATTCAGTAACCCTGCATTACACATGACCTCAAACGCACCATACACATAGTGACGCATGATGGTGAAAGCCTCATGCAGCTAAATGGAGCTAATTTACACTCTGCCCTACTGTAAAAGAAGTTTCATCTAATGAAAAAAAGTACATTTTAAATCAGGTAAATCTAATTTAAAATGATTGCCCATAAAGATCACAAATCTTCATTTGAATATTATGCTGCTAAAGGACCTGGATGTCTTACACAGAAAAAAACAAAGAATTTTCAAACAACAAAGAAAAACCAAACTTTTAGTACAGCATAATAGGAAATAAATTTAGTTTCAGTGCAATATATTCAGTCTCAATTTAAGGAAATTCTTTTATAAACAAACCCATTTAATTTCAAATTTAATGAATACAGATTCACTCTGAACGATTCAAATTCACTTTCGGTCCATAATGTCTCTTTGTGTCTTGCTTGTTTTTGCAACCTTATTGTCGCATCTCTCTTTCTTTTATTTGTCAGTGATTACCATACTTTTCAGAAGCTTTTTATTTTGAAACAATTGCTTAAAGCCTTAATCAATTCCCATTCACAGTTCTGTAATTATTGGAATAAGTCTATTTGACAAAATCTCTATAAAACACATAGAAATCTATGTTGTGAAAATCTTCAAATGGTTTGAATTCTTTTGCATATATATATATATATATATATATATGTGTGTGTGGGTGTGTGTGTGTGTGTGTGTGTGTGCAGTGTGTACAATGACAATGTGTCCTCTTCTTCTTCATCACCTGTTTCACATTTGTGATC
>JAUZNJ010032214.1:0-13798 GCA_034780135.1 Jordanella pulchra | reverse complement strand
TGTCTTTGTGAAGTGCCTTGAGATGACATGTGTTGTGATTTGGCGCTATATAAATAAACTGAATTGAATTGAATTGTTTTTCACAGGTTTAGGTTCACCTCAGCTGAGTCGACAGTTTCTGATCGAATTTAAGCGAGAAGCAGGAGGAGCTGCAGGAGGCAGCGGCGTTTGACGGATGAGGGTGTGTTTATGTTTATGTGTGTGTGGGGGGGTTGGGGTGGGTTAATATGAAATGTTCCCTCGTAGGCCCTCTGGCTCCTCCTGCATTATTAAATACTACAACTCTATTAGTCTGCTCCGTCTGAACTCTGGGAGGACAGAGGGATGACAAGGAACCTGGAAAAAACAAGTTTAATTGGAAGAACTTGAATATTGGACATAAAGGAAGGAAAGAATAGAATGAGCTTTCAGAGAAGGACTGAGGGAGTGAAGATGAAAAAAATGTCATAATGCCAGAATAACCAAAAGGAAAGAAAAAAGGAGCGGAAAAGAAAGAAGGTCAGTGGATCTAAAAGGCGTCTCACACTGAAAAGTGTGAGACGCCTTTTAGATCTGCAGACACCTTTGAGTATTCATCTCACAGAGATTTACTGAGAGCTGCTTGAAATTCATCTCTTTCCTTCCTCCTCTCCAGTCATCCACAACCAGACCATAAACACGTCAGCCCGATGTTTGACACAAGAAAGGGCACAACAGAGTGAGCTACATCGCCAAAGGTGGAGTCGACACAAAGCTAGAGAACAATAGGGGAAACGAACAGAGCATCAATAAACTCAAAAAAGGAGATAAAAAAGCCCCTCAGTCAAAAACAGCAGAGAGGAGGTCCTTCGTTTTAAGGACAACTAACCACACAAATCTACTTTTTTCAGTGTATCTGGGCCCCCAGACTCAATGGGGCCCTAAACAAACACCTGCTGATAATTTACTGTGGATCTGGCATTGCTGTTTACAGTCTCCTAATTGTATCCAAAAGCTCGTGTTACTAAAAGTAATAAATAAATCAGTATGCAGTTTATTCATGTGGTTTATACATTTAGGCTCCAAAAGACTAGCTTTGATAAATACAAATAATAAAGTTTTTTTTTAATAAAAACTGAGATAATTAAATCAAACCTAAAAATATCAATCCTGTTCTTAGGTAATGGACACAAAAAGTTTTGTGAAACTAGATAGAAAATGAAACTAATTATGAGTTGAATAGTTAGCTAAGTTAGTAAGTAACTTTGTGCAAAAGCGTTATTTGAAAACATAAACTACTTTTACCCAAACATATGATTTCTATGCTATACTGTTCTTATTTAATCATCCATTCATTCCTTACTGCTTCACAGCTTTTCTGTTTGCAAAGTCACTGATGACCTTCCTGCATTCATCTTTTTCATTTATAAGTGATGTTTACTACATGATTCAAGTTATATTGATGTAAAAGATGCACAATTGTATTGTAAGATTCTTTTATAACTAATATAAAATGTATTGTACATGTATTTAAAATGTAAGTCTGGACTTTGTACAGAGGAGCCTTTTCACCAGAAATGTTCCGATGCCTCGCATTGCAGTGAAGGAAGGCGCTTTTCTTATGGTTTGGAATAAAACAAATAATAAAACAAGCAATATTTTTAATTCAATACTTAGCTCATCATTATTATGCCCACAGTTTAATTTGATAGGCTTAAAAAATAATAACAGAAGCTTTAAACACCTTGCAGCAAGATGGTCCTGGATTTAGCCTGGGTTTCCTCTGGTTACCCTGATCTTTTCCCCTGACCGTCAGGGTAAATTGCTGCTCTAAAACGCCTTTAGGAGTCCTAAAGGCGTTTTAGAGCAGCAATTTACCCTGACAGTAAACCTAGGACCAGCCCTTACTCCATACGTGTTTCCTGGTCCTTCAGGCAGCTAGGTGTTGCAGAGGATCACCTAGACCTAATGTCCTAAATTAGGACATAGGTCTAGGTTTGATTAACTCCCTTTTCTTAAAAACTGAGGCTGTCATTTGAAAACAGACCTTTGTTTTTAATAAGACTCACTTTGCAATTACAATAGGCGTATTAGTTAGAAACATTAGAGTGAGACAAACGATAAAACTGATGGGGGATCTTCAGGGCAGGCTAGTAGTTACACTGAGCAGATCGCTCTGGGATGAAGCTTCTCTCAATACATTAGGACAGTTTTTTTGTTTTCATTTATTCATTGCATTAGTTCAGCCAGTATTACCATCCATGACTTGATTGTTTATATGGGTCAGAACCAGCTGGGAGGCGTTTAATAAGATCTTAGGAGATGTGATCCAATTCTAGTTTCTCTGAACCGGCATCAGCGATTGACTTTAGTAGTGTAAATATAATCAATGGGGCTCCTAATGACTGTTTTCTCCACCTAGACATCTGTTATCGGGCCCCTGGGTAAAAGCCAACAGTTTATATCCAGGAAATGTTATTATTGACAAACCAAAGCCTCTGAATTGTCTTTTTTCTCTCTTTTTAATTAAGCTCCAACAGTTTCTGAGATGCTGCTGAAGGACCTTTTGTGAATAATTATCATTCAAGTCAATGCAGCACACCTCTGTGTTGCACCTTTAAGCACAGTCACTGAATGCTTAAACTGAGTAACAGTAAATGTTACTTTTCAAACTTCCTGCAGCAGCTGGATGTGCTACATTATGAGCAGATAAATAAGAGGGAAAAAATGAAGGTTCAGTTTCCACTACAGAGCTGCTCCTTTTTTTTAGGTTTAAACATAAACACTAGGTGGGGCTGCAGGATCTAATTTCCCTCATTAATGCTGATTCATTTTATGCAGACATTCAGGAACTTTTAAGTGTTTATTTTCCAGATCACCATTGAATATTGGCTTTCTGTTCAACTCCACTTCGTAGAAAGACTTAACATATCGCCACAAAGTAGCTGCACACAACTACATGCCACACAACTACATGATTGCACTTTTATCACGTCAAGATTGCAACATCAAACTATAGTTGTGTACTTGCATGCTTAAAATAGAACAGTGAGCCAGAAAAGTCTTTATTTAATCATTCGAAGGTGCCCACTCTTTATTTAAGTACCATACATTTTTTTTCTTCATTCATGGGTAAGTGAGTTATAATATTAACTTTTTTTAGTTACACTTTCTCTTTAATGGTTGTATTTACTATATCTGTTGATCATCTGTATGAACATATTTTTCTATGACACAGAAGTCCAGGAAATAAGATGCAAAATCTACACACGTATTTGTTTTACGTGTAAACGCATCAACTCAATTCCTGCCTTAATGATCCCTTTTGCTCCCGACTGATGTGCATTTGAAGCGGCAAAAATAGAACAGTTGCCTACTTTAGAAAACCAAATGCTTTTGTGATGCTTTAGAAACACGCCATAGTGCTTTCAGCGGAACCACTCTGATTTACTAGAATTGTTGTGATCTGCTGTGACAGCCCGGCCGAGCTGCACCACAGCGCACATGTGGCACAGGGGTAAGAAAAAACAGCTGATTGCATTCAGTCATTGATGTACTGCCAGGATTCACTCCTCTTGGATGATACTACAGACTTGGAGAAAAGAGGTAGAATGAATCAGAATGATGAAAAGTGGTCCCTCTGTCCTCTAGCAGTCTAAGTCTATGGCAGTATAACTATAAAGATAGCTCAAGATAGCCGGAGCCACTCTAACTATTATGCATGGGTTAGTATCTGAGCATCACTGCTGAACAAGATATTTATTATTTTTGAGATACTGTATTCCCGAGATTAAAGAAGGAAATTCTAGAAACCTGTTTAAATGACATTGAACACAGCTGGATGGACCATTGTATTGAATGCTTTTCTATCATTTGAGCTACATAAACCCACAATTACCCATCCTTCAATAAACTGGTAAACGATAAATAACTGTTTCCAAGCACTTTTTTTGGGAAGGGGTTCAAATGTATAAGATTTTCTGCCACCCAGTTCAGCTTTCATTTGAAATAAAATGATCCCCACACAGCCCTTTTGGCAAAGTTAGCTAGAGAGGGATCTTATGATTAATTAACTGCATTTATTTAACCTTTTTCCTAATTGCATTCTTGGTATTTTAACAGTATCATCATAAATTACTCCTGTAGGGTTTATTGAATTGCAAAAGTGTCAGGGGAGACAGAGAGGGAAGCCATTATAATGCAAAGCTACCGCTTCGCCAGCAACTTCTTACCACTAGAAAAAAGTCAAGCAGAAGAAAATGTGTATAAAAGTACTTCTGTTCATTAAAAGTAACTTAGAGAAATCACAGAAAGACAAATTTATCTCAAAATGAGTGAGCCTGAGTACAAACAAAAAACGTAGTTCTGCAATAACCAAAACAGGAAGTAGCACGATACCAACAGCCTTCAGAGTAAGAGCCTCCCCATGTTTGTGACATGAACAAACATTCTGGTTCCTCCATCTATATACTGTACATGTAAACCCTTCCTGTTGAATTTACGCAGCTGCCTTTAAACCCCAGCAATGTTTCAGCCTTCAAAAATGAATCTCAGGGTGTGTTTCATTATCTGCACTGTTGAGTTTTCACTCATTTCAGCATGTGGAGTGCATGAAACTGAATTATACAGCTTCACATGAACCGATTCACTTAGCTAATTATCCCCAGTCCATCATCAGGTCTTAGAGTCTGGAACAGGCTCTGGCTATTTACTGAAGCAGATATATCTTCTTTTAACAACTAAATGTGTAAATACACTTGCCTTGTTTTACCTACATGGTCATATTTTTGTTAATTTTCTTGTTACTTATTTTCTGTAATCATTTAATTGCCTTCCTTTTTTATTTTATTGCCTATGATGCCGTTTTTTTTTTTCTCCTACTATACCACTGAAACATATGTTTTTCTGTGTTTTCCCATTAGGCTTTGTTGATATAAACATATTTAACTGTCTGCTGTGCTAAATAAATGAAGCTTTTGGTGTCCAGGTGATCACCAAAGACAGATCTAGTACAGACCTAGTTCTAAACACCCCCCCCCCCCCAACCTAGTTTAAATTCCTGAGAACACAGAAAGTTGCTCATTAACTGAAGCTGTTTAACGTTTTCCTGCCCACTGCGCCGAGCAGAATTGTGTCCAAGGCTGACGGAGAGAGTTCAGTTAAGAGAGACGGTTCAAAGGAGGATAGAAAATGCTGCTGGATGGATTTAAACCCATTGACCTAAGAAGCTGAGGAAACTCTGATGTCACAGTGATGTCACTTTGATGAAGATGAGGCAATCAGCCTGAAAAGCATTGAAAGTGGGAATGTAGATGACTGTGATCTCTATGGAACAATGAAACGAGCCCTCTCACCATCCAAAGCCTCCAAAGGAAACGCTCCTCTTCCTCCGCAGCATGGTTAGCTCTCCTTCTCCTCCTGTTCCTTTGTCTCCCTGTTCGGCTTATTGTGTCAGGATCCTCCTCCCTCTCTGTCTTCCTGATGGTCTCCTTGCTGCTGTTCTACCTCATCTCTCCTCCTATAAATACTCTCATCCTGGCCAGACACTCCTACGCCTCCTTTCTCTGAATCTCCTCCTGCCGTTAATGTTTCCCTCTCTTTCTCCTCTCCATCTTACACTTCACTTGACAGCACACACAGAAACAGAGCTGGAGGGGGTTGGGGGGGGTGCATCAGCCCTGATGGAGAGGAAGGCTGAAACTTATCCATAATGGATGGAGATAAAAGGAAAAAATGCATCAGACTGCAAGATGATTTGTTACATAACTCAGACTGCAGTCTCAACTACACTCTTAAGACAGTATCACTAATCAGAACATGCAAGGTTCTGCTTGCTGAATAGAACCTTTCCGCTGTCTTTATCAGCCCCTTTATGAGGGGATTAGGGAGGTTAGCAAGTTTCTGAATGGCAGTGAGCCTCCAGAGACTTTATTGTACACAGAGAACACCCAATGAAAGATTTGGAAAATCAGTGGGGTTTTCGAATTCAGTGAGGGTGAGAAGGTTTTTTTCGGTACTATTTCAGAACCTGTTACAGGCAACTTGTCATTGTAAGCTCTTTACAGAACCGAAACAAGCAATATCTCCATATAGGGATTAGAGCTACTGAAAACACCACTGTGGCACCATAAAGGATACCAATAATGTTGCATTATTTTAGATTTTCCCTTATTCATAGGTTCAATATTTTAAACTTTTTTTTACATTTTAAAAGGACACAACTCATTAGCGAATATTATTTTTTACCTTTGTTAAGGACATTTTAACCATGACTAGATGTGTATTATTAAAACCGTTGTCATTATATGATCTGTTTTCTATTCCTTGAGGTGGTAGACATTTTTGGGTAAGCAGCTACTAAAAAAGAAATCAACTTCCAAGCCTAAAGGTGAATTCAACTCCTCCTTGCCAGTAAGTGGCTCCGTAGAACTTGACATTGATTCAGTCATGTTGAACATGGCAATACATGATGGTTAACCGAAGCCGAGCCTTGAAGACAGTTTTTTGGCAGCCTGATGCTTAAACACAGGTTTTGTGAACCTAACAATTATGGAGATACCTTAGACCATGTGGATGTATTAATGGCAGATTAATCCAAAGTTGATTCAATTCAAATTCCAAAATATCCCAAAGGGAAATTAAATGTTGTAGTAAATCACGTTTTGTTTTCTCTTAACCAGTTTAGGTGTTGTTGTTGTAGAACAGAGCCGACCTTCTTTATTAGCTTGTTTTTAGCTTTTTTTTAAGTCCTTTGCTCTGATGCTGTTACCCCAGCAGTTGATGGATGAAGAGATCACACTCTCCACAACAGACCTATAGAAAATATCCAGCATCTTTTTGCAAATACTGAAGGACCCAAGCTTCCTTCGAAAGTACAGTCTGTTCTGTCCCTTCCTGTAGACGGCTTCACAGTTGCATCCCCAGTCCAGTTTGTTGTTCAGGTGAACACCAAGGTATTTATACTCCTCCACCACCTCCACATCTTTTCCCATGACATTAACAGCATTGCACTTGTTCCTGTTTCTTCTGAAATCCACAATCATCTCCCTTGTTTTGGTGACATTCAGGATCAGATGATTATTTCTACACCATGCCACAAAGCCTTTCACCAGCTCTCTGTACTCAGCACCTTGTCCATCTTTGATACATCCAATGACTGCAGAGTCATCTGAGCAGGTTACAGGACTCTGTCTGGTACTGGAAGTCAGATAAGAAAGCTGCAGGGGTTCTGTTAGCTCCCTGTTTCTTTGCTGAGGTGAACCAACAGAAGTCTCTCCAGGACTTTCATGATGTGCGATGTCAGGGCGACAAGTCTATAGTCACTGAGGACTGATGGCTGAGTGTTCTTTGGTAGTGGAACCAGGCAGGAGGTCTTTTACATCACCAGAACTGTCTCCTGGGTCAGACAGAACTGCACAGAACTTCAAGACTCTGTGGTTGACATCATCAGGGTCCGGTTACTTCTTACGTTCCAGTCTCTCTGTTGCCTTTTCACTTGACTTCTAAAGAAAGGTGGAGGAGGCAGGACCATCTTCTGATTTGGCTAACAACAAACTTGTAAAAGCAAAAGGGTCTATGGCAGAGGTAGATGAAGAAACATTTGAGGTGTGAGAGAGAAACTGTGGGTCAGATGTTCATATGAATGTGGACAGGAGTGAAGGATGCAGAGCTTGCTCCTGAACTAAACCTGATGAACAATGTTTTCAGTTAATAGGCTCTGTCCAGAATTCCATCCATGTGATCATACTCCTGCCTCAAACCTGTGATCTTCTCCATCCCTGTCCACACAAATTTGATATTGTTATATTGGTGTTTTCTTTCCCTTTGTATCCTGTATGCCTGTATGACTACTTGCTTTTTATTATCTATACCTTAAGTTGCTTCTGTATACTCCTCAATAATGCCCTGTCTCCCTTCCCTAAGGATAATTTTTCTTGATTAACAATTCCTTCAGATCACCAGTGATCGAGAGTATATTGTTTGGGAAGCATTTCACAGTTTTTGTAGGGATGGTGTTAACTACACACAAATCATTGCGTCTGACACAGAGCAGGAGAGAGGGAAAATCAGGGAAAAAGTTAAAACAGTTAAATGTGGTTTATTTAACATATTATCTCTGTCTTTAAAGTATTTTAGTTAATCACTTGATTTGTGATAATCAAATTGATTTATGTTGTCTTACAGAAACCTGGCTGCGGCAAGAATTATGTGAGCTTAAATTAGGCAACTCCCTCTAGTGTTTTTAAATGTTCACACACCCAGAAAATCAGAGCTTCTACAGTCGCTCTTCACTTTGTTAGAGGAAGTCAAAGTAGAAGGACTCTTAGCTAACCATGTCTTAGCTGAAAGATCTGGAAAAGACTTAACTGTTTCTGTTTCTCATTGAAAACACTCAGTGTCGTGGGAGGGTAGACTGTGTTGGTGGTCCAATTATTGAGGGACCACAGCCTCAACCTTACTAGCAGAGCCTGCTGTTGGAAAGGAGTTTCGGACTCCTGCAGTTGTCTTAGCTACCTTGTCTGCAGATGCTGAAAAATAATTTGTAAAAAAAATTTGTAGCCTCCTTTTTCAGCAGATGTCCCTCTCCAGTTTGGACTTGTGATCTGAGGATTTCTAAATGCTCTGCTAAAATTTAAGCTGCACTCAAACAAATCCGTTAAAAGTTTTAGTAAAGATGGTTAATGTGTCATGGAGACGCTCTAAGAAGGAACATTTCTGCAAATGGAAACAAAAACAGTTTCCACTGAAAAACATTTGTCGGTTTCAAAGAGCAACTGACTGTTAGAGTGTGAAGAAGCACTGTTCCTTGGAGCTTTGGGGTTTGATCCTCCAGCAGATGAATACATTTACATCTAATAATTACCAACCCTGATTTAGAAAATAAGATCTGCACAGGGTCAAGTGTGAGCTGCCGTTGCTTCAGGCTCTCGAAGTCCTCATTTCTGCTGAGAAGATGGCGAAAGCGTCTATAGGGGTCTTATAAGGACTTCCTGAAAATCCTAGACAGAAAGGAAAATTCTGTAGTTGATTAAGGGTGAAGAAATAGGGTCATTCTTTGATTAATTAAAGTGAGGCATTGGCAGACGACAGCAAACCATGTAACTCACTTCCATGGTCTGGCTGCTGACTCCCTCAGAGATAATGTCATTGCCACCAAATAAACAATGTGTCTTATTCTTGTCTCTCAGTCTTTGGTTCCTGCTTCCCTTGGAGCCACAGTTCATAATTTTCCACAGGCTCCCAGGAAAACAAGAACTTCAAATAGCAAACCGAAGAAAATCCTTAGGTTTCTGACCCCCAAAGCCTATAGAACAGCTTATGAAACATTTTAAACTGTCTTGGAATACGATTCCTGTGTCGCTGTGGAGCAAACTAAGAAAGCTCAAATGCAGAAAGGATGGAGGTAAAAAAAAAAGTTTAAATATCAACTTCAACATATGTTTAAGGATTTTCTCTACTGTGAAGCTAATTCATTTCATTTTAGAAATACTGTATTGATCCAAAGGGGAAATCACATGTTGTAGGTCATTTGCAGAGGTTTTAGAGAAGTTCCTAGAACATAGCCAACCTTCTTCCAAAGAGTGCTCTTTGGGGGATTCCTGTTGAAGTTCTGGGTGACTTGGGATGATTTAGTGTGAGTACAATAAAGTTCAGCAGAAAATGTCCAAACATTTAAACATACCTCCTTAGACCGACTTCTTTGTCAGCTCCTTAATGCCTGGTAACAATCTAAACAGCTGCTGATTGCCTGGAGCTCTTGGTGAGCACTTTTACACCCTCTGCTAGATCTCTGTTATTCCTGAGAAATGACACTGGAAATAAATCATAAGTAGAGTCTGTGCTGCAGGACTAAATTGGATGGCAGCTGAGACCCAGCACAGATAATCCACTCAGAAGTTCTGTGAAACTTGGTTGAAAGAACATAGGTATGTATAGAACTCTCTAACTACAAACCTTTGAAGCAAATGAACCTGTTCCGTAAAGGATCCAGAACATATGGTTCCGGGGACAGTGGTTAAGTAGCCACATCACACATCAAACTATGTTCTATCACAGAGGAAGGTACAGTGAAGACATTTGTGAACCTTTTAAAAAATACGTTTATATTCAGCCCAGCAGAAGAACCAGTCTTCAGTCTTTTTGTTTTGGGTCTGATGCTGCAGAGTTCATTTCTCCTACCTTTCTGCTGATAAACTTAACTTCTAAAAGTCAGAGTACGATGGGGTCTGAAGAGAAAGACGAGGAAGTGCATAAACACAAGCATAAATCAGTCTTTTTCTTTGGAGCAGCGTAACGTGAATCTAGGGGGGAGGAGAAAAAAAGTACTGAAGATGCAAGCAATGCGTGGTAATGTCAAAGGCAGTATCTAAGCTTGATCTAAGAGAAATTGTATTTTATTTGCCTCATGAGATTTTAAAGTTCTCAGTTCCTAAGTTTTTGATATGTCTCAATTTTCTAACAATTAATAACAATTCCTGGGGTGGAATAGAGTAGGACATTATAGGTTCTACAGCAAGAAAATTAAGGTATTTAATTTATGAAGCAAATAAACCTTTAAAGCATACATGTACACACAAGTGTAAGAAACATTTAAACAAAATCAAAACGTTAGAAAAAGAAACGAATAATAATTATTAAAAAAATTACCGTCAGTTACTATGCAGATATTCTCCTTAACAAGGAAAAAAATAAAAATGGAACATATCCTGGTTACCGCTGCGAGCAGGGTTCGAACCTGCGCGGGGAGACCCCATTGGATTTCAAGTCCAACGCCTTAACCACTCGGCCATCGCAGCTGATTTCTGATTGGTCCAGGCGTCTTTATATGTAGGGAATCACCGCGGCAACCGTGGGCTCAATGTGAGCTGTACCGTATTCCAATAAATCCCTCTGTAAGAATTAGTGACTCCAAGAAAAGCTAATCACCAAGTTTGACTAATGTACAGAAAAATGTGTTTCTGGTCTGTGATCATGATGCAGCCGTTTAACATCATCTCTTATTCATACAGATCATCGCAGCATCTTTTCTACCTGTTGGGTTTTGTGGTCGATGTTTGTGAGAAATCCCCCTTTTCATCAGAAGCTGCCTTCAGTGAAACTGGGGTGGATTTTTTTTTGTTTTGACAGATGCTAATAGTTTTTGTTCTCATCATTCAGAACAAAGAGCAAAAGTCTGATTTCTGCAGGTTTTTAATCGGTCGGCTGGGAATCACTGACCGGGTGACTCAAGGAGCCTTTACCTCTGACCACTTCCTGTATCACCTGTAGCTGCATTCTCTGAAAGTTACATGTAAACATGCTAGAATATTCTGATAAAATTTGGCTAAATCAGAATAAGATGATCCATAATAGGGGTGGATTATTCTGTCCAATCAGAATGCAGGTAGACGTTACACTGTCTTTGAATGATCCAGCTGAGATGGAGCAGAGCGCTGCAAGGCACAGGAAACAATGATCAGGACCCAATGATCAACAGGTCGCCGTATTGGTTACTGTGCTGCAGCAGAACATTTAGAAAAGGTTCTAATGAACCCAGTGATCCTACAAAGGTCCTTCTGGTTCGGAAGGCATCCAGCCCAACGCAGGGTCAGAGATCCCTGCTGCAACACTCCTGAACTGGGTGGATGACTCGGCACCAGGCGTCAGCAGAACCAGATGCTGATGTTAACTCGTTGCAGCAGGGAGGCTTCTCGAAGCTCTCCAGGACCAGACGTTTGCGTCGCTGCCTGCAGTGGTTTAAACCCCACCAACAACTCTGGGCAGGATGTAGAAGCAGCTGCAGAGTTCAACTGAACCCATTTGGACCTCTGGTTTCTGGTTCTGCAGCTGCTCCCAGATCAGATTTCATCATCAGAACAAGCAGGAGGTTCAGTACAATATAGACTTTATTAGTTCACTAAAGTTTAATACGAAATAAAAAGCAGATTGGCTTCAAATCATTCACAATTCAGCAATAATCGGGTTTCCAGGTCATCATGTCAACACAGGAAGTCCATGATCCTCCAGCTGCTGCATCCTTACAAAATAAGAGCAGGAAACAGACTTTCAGCGTCGATCACCAGGCTGAGAGGGGCACGATGCAGCAGAGCGTGCTCAGAGCAGCTAACAGAGCCAACAGGAGACGCAGCTCGAGCCGTGAAGTTACAAAAATCAAAAACAGGAGAAAAACACGGTTGGACAGCAGGAGGCGCCAGAGTTCAGCTTCCAATCAGAGTCCGGAACGATTGAGTCCAGAAGAGCGAAATCACCAGAACTGCTCGGGGAATGTTTCATAGCATTTTATTTTTAACTTTATTTTCTCATCATAGCAATGGAAAAATAGAACCTTTTACAAACGTCTTCAAATTTCTGAAATCTTTGAAACAAGCAAAAACGGTGAGTGACCCGTTCCCAACCCAAGTTCAGCGGGGAAATCAACGTGAAGCAGCCACAGGCCTTCAGCTAAAACTACTCCCATTTGGCACTCGCTCCGCAGCACCGAGCTTTTACTCTGAAGGGCGTCAGTGCTGCTGTTGCCGGGTAAGAGCACAGAACGCCGGAGACGGAGCGGGCGGAGCCGTTCGGCCGGCGCCTCTCCGTTTTAGTGCTCAGAAGAAGAAAAGTAAGAGCAACAAAAATCGAAAGTTTTCCACAGAAGAAGTCCACAGTCGCTCGTTAATCTGATTCCACAAAAGTCTGGAAGTTTCTCCCCCTCCTCCCCCAAGTGTCAGGGCGGGGGTGGATCTATGACATCACCGTGATGTCATAGGAGGGGCCAGCTATATGGCGAGAGGGCGAAGGAGGGGCTCATTTCTTTAAGGGGGGGTCAGAGTCCAGTCCACAGGCGGAAGAGGGGGGGTGGTGGGGGGGTCGCCAGCTGGAACCGAAGGTGGTGTGATGTCATCATCTCTCGCGCTCACACAGACACTCATCTCACTTCATCTCACGTCACTTCTTCTGCTTCAGCCAACGCTGCGACAAACACAGAAGAGTTCATTCCAGACGATTCCGCGTCGCTCCGATCCGGACCGAAAACATCTGTGGACCAGAACAGAACCGGCCGTCAGGTTTATAGTCATCATCAGATCCTGTTCCTAAAAATCCCCGTTTAGTTGGTTCTAATCTACATGCCTGTTAACGTCCACTATGGCAAAACATCAGAACCCATTTCAAGCTCATTTTCAGCTGATATCACAGTAAACAGCTGCTGTGGATAATCTCTAATCTCCTGACTTCCCTGTTCAATCCTGTTTTCTGCCTTCGATGGATCAGGGCTCTTTCTGAATTAATCCACTGTCCTGCTACCATAGCGGATCAAACAGAACCAGTTTCAGCTCCAGGAGCCATAAAAGCAGCTAGAACTGGTCCCAGTGCATCACTGGTTCGGTCGTTTCTAGAGCAGTTCGTTTAATTCACTCAATCAAATATGAACAAAAACATAATTTGTTTTGGGCTCTTATGCAACAATAGTTCATCAAATAACTGATGCACAGAAGAATTTTTCTAAAATAACCTTATAAGAATAAAAATATAGCAACCCTTGGTGTTTTCTGAGGACTTCCTTAAACGGAGGTTTCCAGTAACCGCCTGCTGCTGTCCTTTGCAGCAGAACTCAGGCCAAGGAGGAGGCGGGTTCAACCTGCAGACCTTGTTAGCAGTGCGGCTAACATCCTGCCCTGATTGTTCACATCTTTTAGACATAACACTGAAAACCAGAAATAATGATTTCTGCAGGTTTTACTGCAACCTTTGTCAGATTTGCTGCACTGAGACCAGTCAGAACATCCATCCATCCATCTTCTTTACACCCTTGTCCCTAATGGGGTCGGGAGTGTTGCTGGTGCCTATCTCCAGCTGCGTT
>JAUZNJ010032212.1:0-13799 GCA_034780135.1 Jordanella pulchra | reverse complement strand
TCTCATGCCTTCATTTCTCTGTTTCAACACAAGATTCAGGTAATATAACAATGCTTCCTGTTTGCGACATCTCACAGAGCTTTGCTCTATTGTTTATCTACAAATGTAAGCAGTATGGTAGAATTTCAGAATTACCAAGATATTTCCTTCTAACTAAACCTGTGGTGTCCAAACCTTTTACCACACGGGGGAAAAGTGTTGTATTTAAAGTATTTAAGGACCACAAAGTTTTGATAAAATTTTTTAAGTAGAGTTTTTAAAAATAGACGTTTTTTTGACAGAGTTAACAGAGTTTGTGATACTGGAATAAAATGAGGGAGGCACTCTGCTTTCTATAGGAAATTGATTGATGTCTTTATAGAGCCAAAGCATAAATTATCTTGCAGGTTTGCTTGTTTAAAAAAGAAAACAAAAACAGCATCCAGTAGCATGTAGTGTTTAGGTTTGTTTTCCTTTTCTAAGCTTTTTGTTGTGAAACAGAACCAGGATAAGCACTTGACTCCTTGTTTTATTTAGCTTAGTTTGATCATTCTGTGCTCCCAAGTCTGAGTTTTAGTGAAATGCAGTGGATGTTTTGATCCTTTTTGGTTGTGAATTGGGTTAAGAGCAAAAATCTTGATGAACCATACATGGTCCAAATTAGGTTTTCATTTAGCCTATCATTTCATTAAGTTTCATTTCAGTGAAAACCTGCAACATAACATCATATAGAGGTGTCTGCATTAACAGTCTGGTCTGGAAAACCACATTTGGGCCATCCTGGAGTCCTGGTGAAGAGACTCAAAAAAGCCATCCAGAGGGCCACCAATGGCCCAAACGAATAGGTTAGATTTGTTCAAGTGTCAGAATGGTCCAGTCAAAGTCTAGACCTTAATTGAGTTCATTGGCAAGAGTTGAAACATGATGTTTCACAGATGTTCTCATCCAACTAAGCTTGAAACTAAGCAAACCTTCAAATATTAAAGCTGGTAGTTTTGGTAAAACTTTGACTCACGAGGGATCAAAAAAATTAAAAAACATGTCATACTTTTTAGATTTTTAACCGTCAACAACTTTGAAGATGATATACCCTTCCATGTCAAATCTACAGTATGTTGTGTTGGTTTGTCATCTGAACTAACAGGAAATTATATGCAACTTCCAGGTCCCAATGGGCCAAAATGTGTAAGAAATCAAAGGCATGCATGCTTTTGGAGACATTTTATTTCTGTCACTTCATAGATTTAGAGCGATCTTACTGCAAGGACATGAGATTGGATGTGTTTTCTAACCAGAAGTCTGGTATCCTGTCTTGACTGGTGTGTACTGGTCTCAGTGTCTGCAGGAAGCTTTGATCTCTCAAGGCAGACTTACAACTTATTTATAGCTCTACTTTGGGTGTTGGAGGAAATGGCGCATGGACTGCGGCGGAGGCCTGTGTTTGCCTTTGCAGAGGACTCTTCCTCACAAAAAAAAGGAAAAAAAAACCCAGACTGAGCTCATTTTAGAGATGGGTGCAAAAGGAGACTGGGTTTGAAACCTGGTCCAGATTTCACACAGATTCCACTTTGGTAAAAAAAACAAAAAAAAAACATAGGCGGCTTATTGATAGCATGTGTGACATTCCACAATCCCTTCTCAATATTCCAGCTACTCTCAGAACATTCACAGATATTCACGCCCCACTATTAGTGCTTTACAAACCCTTCTCTATGATCTCTTGTCTTCACTCTACTTAGTGTTTCATCCTACTCTACGTCCTTCCATCCTTCTTTGCTATTCAAGTTCAGAAATAGTTTAGCTTGTCAAATAACTCAGAATGATTTTAAAGTGGAGTTCTGTGGAGTAGTTATCAGCAGTTAGTGTCCTCACTCTTATCTCCTGCTGCTTAGTTCCAAAGATTAATTGTACAATCTTAGAAGAACTTAAATCTGGAAAATGACTTCTCCAAACAGTGAGTCTTTTAAGTAGCCCAGACATAGCTGACTGTATGCTGTAAGAAGGTGTTGAAGCTAGTTAAGCTGCACTGGAATACAAAAAGGGGACCTAAATTTGGTTAAAAAGCTTCGACTTTAACTTGTTAAAGTTGATTTCCTTTAACTTGTGGATTTAGTTGTGCTTCCATTCCTTCTGCAAACTGCTGCGGCTATTTTAGGGGAAAAGTACCCCATTGTTTGCATTGGAAGAAACCGGTACATCTTAATTGGTCAATGAATTAAAGCTCATGCAGGTGTGTTTTGTGAGTTTTTAGCTGACACATAGGCCAGTGACCCATCGATAAAGAAAAACTTTAGAGGACAGCCATGCTGAAAGGATTTTCTTTTTGTCTCTCTATGTCAGTCCCCCCCTCTCATTGTGTTAGAAATAAGCAAACAAAAGCAACTATATATCCCTGTTTAACTTGTCTCACCTCACCCTGACATAAATCACTTGTTGGTTTGTTTTTTGCATGGATTCAAATTCCAAAAGTGGTTTTACTTTCCTTTAAAAGGAAGTCTGGCTGTTTTTTTATTTTAAGTGTCTCTGACATTGAAATCCATCCATTCATGTCTGAAAACATAATAAATTCTGATGTTTATATAATTTAAATGTTTTTAGAATCAAAAGGCCAACTATTTAATCCATTTTAAATGTTCTGATAGAACTTAAATTATTACCAATTGACACCAACCACAGTGAGTCAGATCATGGCACTTCTCTGCTTTCCCTTTTCTGTCTCTGTAAGACTTCAACCCCATGCTAACTAACCTCTTCACCTTCTTCCTCTGCTCTCCTCCATGTTTCTGTTACCAGCAGCTTGCGACTGATCCTGCTCCTCCCACAGTCATTACTGAATGTAAAGTTAACCACACGAAGAGTCGCTTCTTGTCGGCATCTGAATTAACAGTTCGCCTCACATCTTCCCACCTGCTACAGCTGGTGATGACGCCCCGTAAACAAACAAACAAGCATGCTCCAAAGAGCGACGATGAGGAGCAAAGTGGAAGGGTTTTAACATGAGCCTGCTTGCATGTCATGAATAATTCAAAACCTTCTGACTTGTGAGAGAGAAAAAGTCCCCCCTCTGCTCGCTGGTGCGAAACTCTCTGTTCAAAGCGGTGTGGAGATGAGGATAGATGGAGAATCTTAGCAGTAATATGTCAGGTTGAATTTATGGTATTTAGGTTGAGCCTATTTCGTGATACCTCTCACTGTGGGAGTTTGTAGTTGCCGTCATCCTGTTTATCCCCCCTCATCCCATCATTTGAACCTCTTCTGTCCTGAACTGTCATGGTTCTCCTGTTTAAACTGGTAGTTCTTAGCTATGCTCAGGTAAAACTCTCATTTTCAGTCGAGATCTCTAAATTCAGACCCAAGATTGTTAGAAAAAGATAATATTCTAACTCTTTATGCTTGCAGGGACCCATGATGTCAGGAAATATGCTGGAATCTGTGTATTTAAAAAGATTCATTGCAATTAAATACACCAATAGACAAGGCCCTTTAACTACGAAAAGACAAAGCACTCCATTTATTCACCCCTTCATCATGACCAAGTGTCAGTGTTGCCACATGAAACCACACAAATCAGAAAAACACACACGGGGGGGGGGCTGATTATCAGAATTTAAGAGATCCTTCATTGTTAGACTGATGCGTTCTAGGTACACAAATAAACGTTATCACAGATCCTTCTTCCTAGCAGCAGTTTACTTTGTAATCAACATGGTAGCTCCCAACAAGTTCAACCCTCTTGTACATCCTTGATGCTATTTGCGCAGTTTCACATTTGATAATGTATTTTTTTGTAAATAATGTGTTGCCTTTCATGCACAAATAAACTTACATATTTTTTAAATCTAAATTTTGAAAAATAAAAACATTGAAAAAGCTGCACATCATTCTTTTCTTATGCTATAGATTTTCTCTTATAGGACAATGTCTTGTTGTTACTTTCTGTGTTTGGATTTTTACTTTTGTGTAAATCTGCATGCTTTTAACTTGCCTGTAACATTGTTGTTGGAATACCTCAATTTCCCTACTGAGGTACAATCTATTCTTTTCTTTTCTTTTCTATTCTATTCTGTTCTACTATCATAATTGATTGCTTTATTCAACGGGCTCGTGGTCCACAAAGAGATAATACGCAACAACATGATCTATAAAAAAGCAAACATAATTGCTCAGACAATTTCCATCTCCAGTCCACAGGGGGTTCCAGCCCTCCTCTGTCTAGTTCTTTGGCAAAAGATAAGGCCAATGAGGGCACGATAGTCACTGTTTGTACAGCAGCGGTTTGTTGGGACATCCAAAAACCTCAGGTGGTTCAGTCCTTGTAAAGAGAGGGCTTAGGCAATGTTGCTGTATGTGGTCAACAGAGCAAATGTTGGGCTTGCTATCAATAGCCTGGTTTAAATAAGCTAACACTATGGAGAAAATGTGTGTTTAACCAGGGTTTCTTTTCTTAGAACTTCTTAGTAAGGATTCAAACAAAGTGAGCCCTCAGTAGGAATCCTTTAAGAGGCTGGGCTAGACTGATGCATTTAAAAGAAATGCTCTTCTGCTTCTCTGAAAGGCCTCAAATTAATATGTATTAGTGTGCCATTTGGCTGAGGGTAGATTACAGAAACTTGGACTGGACTTCTGATGCCCTCCAGCAATACTTCATTACTGCCAGCTGTCTGGAAAACTGGACTTGAATAACATTAGATTTTCTTCTTGTACCATTTCCCTCTTCCTATCAGACACAGGGTAGGGAAAAAAAGGGACCACTATTGACACCCAAGAGATATTGCATGCCCATGACAACTTTTCCTTTTGTCTTTTCAGCCCCCAGGAGTTGCAGCCCAAAGCAGCTTGTGTGTAAAGATGGAGTGACGTGCATCTCTAAAGGCTGGCGCTGTGATCGCGAAAAGGACTGTCCCGATGGATCAGATGAGGATCCTGATGTTTGTAAGTTCCCAACAAATTCTATCCCAATACAGAGATTATAAATCTCTCTTGTTAATCATCACACATTATTTCACATTTTAAAATCGGTTCTGAAGTTGTTTTTTGGGCCCAGTTTGCAGAAGAAATGCCAAACATTCAAGTTAAAACTAGCATTCATAATACTGGCTGAAGATGTGAGTGTTACTGGCTCTTTATAATAAATCAATTTAGCGTTTAATGCTGTATTTTGTAAACTTTGCCAGAAATACAAGCTTTTTATAAATGAATAACATTCCCAGTCTTCTGTGAATAAGCTTGAAAACATTTGTGCATAACAAATACTATCAATGACATATAACAATAAAAGGTAATTATATTATCCCAGCATTAAAGAACAGATAAAAGATGTTAGAACATCAAATTTCTTCTTCAGATGAGCATCTCTGTGAGCCAATACGCTGAGATTGATGGCCTCTTGGTTTTATTTGGTTCACCACTGGCTGAGCAGAGAAAACAATGGTACACACTGTCAGCAAGCTAGACGGATCCAGCTGCTACTAAACATTTCTGTCATGCCTAATTAGGAGATTTACAAAGTTTGCCTTTCCTTGTTAGACTTGATTTAGATCTTCAGATCCTCAGAGGATGCAGTCATGACCCAATATATGAGACAATCTGAGGCAAGAAAGATTGTTCAAATTTGCTGAGAAGACCAGGTTCTAAAGGGGAATGGGAGAGCATCTCGTGGTTCTCATCTCATGGTTTGCTTTTCCTCATACTGCACTCATAAACTTTGCTTTATTTATTTTTATTTTTGAGATTTAATGTGGTAGATAAATATGGAATACTACTGACTAATCTTTAGGGTGTGACCTTTGCCAAATAGGCCAGTCTTGACTTTGGCTAGGTATTTGCTACTAGGGATGCAACTAAGGATTACTCTGCTAATCAAATAATCTGTTGAATATCTTTCAATTTATCAATTAATGACCGGGTAATAAAAGGTTCCTTTATGAAGATATTTTTTTACAGAAATCAACCAGATGAAGACAAAACCGTTTTTATTTGAGGAGCACTGGATAGAGCATGTTGATGAACAAAAACATTTTTTAAATGCAACATATTTATATATTTCTTAACAATTTTGTTAGAATTTCTGCTCTAAGTTTGTTGCTCTGTCAGCTCAAGGCACGTTTTAGAGCAGGGGTGTCAAAGTGGTTCCAGAAAGGGCCATGTGGCTGCTGGTTTTCTTTCCACCCAGGCAGCAGCACACCAGACTCCATTCATCTCATCAAGTCATCAGGTTAAGACTACACTCACTTGATGAGATGAATGGAGTCTGGTGTGCTGCTGCTTGGGTGGAAAGAAAACCAGCAGCCACGCGGCCCTTTCTGGAACCAGTTCGAGACCCCTGTTTTAGAGTCTCTATACTCCAGCTAAAGAATAGTCATTCCGATTTGACGATTTTTTTCAATAATTGATTAATCACCATTAATCTGATTAATTGTTTTCAGCCCAAACTGCAGCACATAATAAATTCATGAAACCTCTGACTGTATGTTAAAGGTTCCTTTCCTGCTGGGAGCTAAAGCTCTGCTCCAGGCTTTGACACCCTTACTTCCAGTGTTGTAGTTTATTTGGCTCTATCTATCATCCTATTAACTTTGAGAAGCCGTCCTGTCCCTTGTAAAGAAATGCTTCCCCACAGCATGATGCTGCCTTGACAACGTTTTAATGAAACCAATGTTTGTGCAGGTAAAACTCAAGTTAATTTTCTTCCACACTCCAAAGGCCTCTAGAGTCAAGTCAAGTCGATGCGTCATTCTATGATGACATCACATGAGCAGGCGTGTTAAAATGACTTCTAATACGTCGTACTGCAGCGACAGTCTTGTTTATATCCGTAAACGTCTAAGCTTATATCGCTCACTGTAGCGTGTGCTCTGCTAAGCCCCTAGAATAAGCTAATAAGAGTGCGCACACCTGCCGAGGAGTTGGTGGACAACTTCATGTTTCGAGTTGTCCAGATGTGAGTAAACTTAGCCTATTAAATCAACTAGTTGATAAGTCGACTTTTTGGTGAATGTCCTCGTTCAAAAACATGTTTGTACAATTTTTTTGCATGTGCGCCTTGCAGAACATATTCTGATGACCAAACATTTATTACATCCTAAGCGATGTTCCACTGTACTTTTAAAAGTTACGTGCAAACTGACACTGAGATATTTTTTGTTTCCACAAAGGAGGCCTTAGTACAAAGCCAGAAGATGGAGAGAGATGCTGTGTGCATTTAAACATATTTGGACCTTCTGAAATAATACTTTGCAGGCAGGCACAGATTAATGCTAAAGGACACCAGACAGTCTTTTAATAGTTAAATCAAATCAAAAATGATTGAACTTAAATATTATTGTATGTTTATAAGCAAATGTCAACAGAGTTTACAAAGACTTGTTGGGGTGGGTTTGTGATAGTGCCCGTCTCTTACTTCTTCCAACAGGGTTTTTTTCTGCCCTGAATAAACAAAGAACAGATTTTTTTCTACTTTTTTGCGTAGTACTTAGCGATTGGCTACCTATGTAAAATTCTCTACAAATACTATTTAGAATAATTTTTTGGTATTATTTTTTGTCAGTAATTCCTCTATCCACCTGGCTTAGATACTCATCTTTTTTCTCATCTGCCAGCAGAAAATTTTTTCTGCTCATTTTAATGAGGGGAACCAAATTAGTTCCCATGTTTTAACATTTGTGCAGCAATCTCTGTAAATCACTCACAAAACTTATTGCATGTACTAAAACAAATTGCACGTGCAATTTAATGCACTTGAGTCTGCATCTTTATGGACCAGACCTTAAGGTTTTGGTGCACCCCCAAAAAATCTAAAATGTTGGTCTCATCTGACCACTGCACTCCTTTTCCAACCACATGCTACCTGAGTTTCTTGCTCTCAACATCGACATCCTTCCTGCCACGGTTCCATGAAGCTGCTCCTACCCGTCCTCCTGTCAGCAGATTCTCTCAGTTGAGCAGCAGCTCCTCCAGAGGTACACAGGGCTGTTTGCTGCTCTGATTAACACAGGCCTGACCTGTCAGTTTAAGCAGACGCTCATATGTTGGTGGGTTAGTTGAGCAAAACTCTTTCCATTTTCTGCTCCGCTGAGCTAATCTCATCTTCCCTGCCAGTACTGTGTTTATATGTTTTTATGTGTGCAGATAAATGTTGACATCTACAACTTTATCATACGAGACTCAGAGCCCATATCAGGTCAAATTATGTCATGTACCAGCAGCTGACTGCTCTTTTATCTTAGAAAGCAACATTCATCAAGTATTTAACCCCTCAACACCCAGCTATACTTCCCTTTAATTAACAGGACAATATTTCTGTCCTTAATTAACCTACCTCTTTTGAATGTCTACATACCTTCATCTCTGTCCTGTCTTTTCTTAGCTACTGATAACGTCAAAGAACATCTGTATTTATTGTGTGATAAAATCTACAAGAAGGGAGTTGGTTTCGCTGCATTATTTTAGGGTCTCAGGGTAAAGGGGTCTTAATACAAATGGATGCAAATTTCTGGAAAGAAGAAGGGGATCTACAAAATGATCGAGGTGAGATTAAGATCTTTTACGAAGAACGGGGCAGGATACATGTGTTGCACATACATTTTGAGATTGTTAAAATTACATCTAAATCAGATGAACGTGTTCTCATCTGTTGCATCTGTCAATGGTTGCAACGTGTCGGAATACGGAAAATCTCAGAGATATAAATAATATTGCTAAGACACCATGCGTGTGAGAATGTTTTCCACCCAAATGAAATGATAACTTATAGAAACTGGAGCTGTGATCCAGACACAGGAGACTCTGAAAGCAGATGTCTGGAAGTCATTAAGGACTAGCCCTGAGCAATGGAGAAACCTGCTGTTTCTCACTACCTACTCCCCCCCACCCCACCCCTCTCAGCTGGTCCAACCTTACTTGGGGTTCTGTCCGTCCATGTTTTTTTTCTTTCGCTTTACATGTCTGGGCTGGAGGAAAAAAAGGCAGGGCTCAGGAAATGTTTCATTTACCTGCAGTGAGAAGCACTGATGCTGCATTCTGTATTTATCTGGTAACAGGCTCAACCAGGCTAAGAAAAACCCTTCCCCAAGCACATTTATGAAGGACGTTCCCAGGCTTTGGCTTTTCATAGTGTCGTCTAATTGTGACTCCAGATGTTAGAAATCTGATTCAACTGGTTTCCAAACGACTAGATTGAATGAAAATTCAAAGTTCTTATCTTTGTAAATCATCCTGTTACTTGCATTCTTTATGGGCCTTTTTGTCTGTTTTTCCAAAAGGAATGAGTCATTTAAATCAGCAGCCAAACCCAGTAAGTTCTAATTTGGCATTAGTTTTCTCTAAATACACCCTTTCTAAAGCCTGGATTTCTTCCTTTATCAAAACTAGACACAATTACGGACAAAAGTAAGCTGAACAGATCTCTTCTCAAGCTACATTGACTAAACTAAATGTTTATGAGCAGAGTTGTGTTCTTTTAAAGGTGTAACTGTTTAGACTATTCCTGATAAGGACACCTTTTTCCCAGACGGGTGATTTTTTACTTTCTATCTAAATATATTTTCTTAGAATTTCCTCACTTTGTGTTTATAAAGTTTAAACTAAGTTTGATAACAATATATGTTTTTCCCTTATTGTAAAAAAATTTAAATCTCATGGGGAAAAATCGAAACCAGAAATGACTGTCTGCTAACTTTGATTATGTTCTAATAACGTACTTGTAAATCCTGTTTTAGTGTATTCAAAATAACTTCTGCTTCTATAAATGAAGCTCCTTAATGCTGCTTCAACATCATACTCGGTTAGATGTCTTTTTTCTGTTTTGATCAATACTTAATAGCTTTTTTCAGGTAGCATAATGAAACATTTATCTGTTTTTGGGTGGTGGTTGTTTTCTGTTTTTTTCTATATATTTGAATTAATCTTTTTAATTTCTGGTCATCATTCAAACAAGCTGTTCTTTATCAGTACTTTTCCTTACTCATCGTGATGAGGATTCATATTTATCAAGATAAGTCTTAAATCCCTTTTCTTTTTGGCAGAGAGCCATATATGTGTTGTTGAAATAATATGCATTAAAAGTGTGTCTCATTAAGCGATCGTCCCCTGGGGGACAGACACTCAGCGACCATCCATGATTAGTGTCGTATTGCCATGAACTTTAATACATACTAGTCAAATCTTCAATGCAGAATCTGAGGTATATTTCTAAGCTTTTTATAGTTGTCAGTCATCTTAAAGCAACTTATGTTTTCTCAGTTAACAAATAGAAACTATTAGTTTGGAAGAGTAAATCTTAGCTGGTTCACCAATAGCTGGTGGATATTTTGGTTGCATCAGAAATATGCCTGAGATTCTCTTAAAGGGAAACTACTCATTGACCAGGTTCCCAAACGTTGAAACGTTGCTTCACAGTTAAAGGGGTCGTTTTTCCCACGAAGACCTACGTTAGTTGTGACTGCATCTGCTAATGTTTTGACCCATGGATCCACAGCATCTGCTGTAATTTTTTTTCCATTGCAATTTTTCAGTTCTTCTACATCCATGCCTTTTGGTTTTGTATCACACATAAAGATCTTTATTCTTTACATGTCTGCACTGTGTAAGCCTGCTCGGTCAGGTGGATCTGAATCCTCACTTGTAGGTTTTTTTAAAGATGGCCAGCGGAGATGGCAAAGTGGAGCTTAATGAATGGTCAGCAAGTCTGGTTTGTGTTTATGCAAGAAAAGCATGCACGTGTTTTGAATAGAATAATAAAAAAAGAGAAACAGATCAATGTGTGATCTCAGCAGGTGTCCCCACTGACGGCAGCCGGTCAGGCCGAGGGCACCGCTTCAGAGGAGAATTTGAGGAGACTCAAAGAAGAACATAAACAATAGTGATTGCATTTTTGAAACTGGGAAAACAAATGCAGAACACCTTGGGTTTTATCTTTTGTTCTATAGCACCTGCATTTCATTAGGAGCAGAAATAATGTACGGCATCCTTTGAGCTAAATAATTTATCTTTGAGTTTTCCTCTGGCAGTGGTTGTTTAAATTAAGTCTCAGCTGGTTTGTTTTCCGTTAATATACCAATTAGTCTCATCCTTCATCCTTCCTTTCCCCCTCAGACCTTTGCTAAGCTGTTCCTCTCTGTGATAATTAGTCCTCTACCCCTTGAATTTCCTTTCTTGTGCTGCATGTCACAGAATTATTGACAGTTGTGGGAATTGGTGACTTTCTTGAGAATTAAAATTGCACCAAAGATTTTTTTAATTAGTAGGTTGCTAACCTATTGTTAAAGAATTACAGAACATTTCTCTCGTGTCTGGATTTTCTTGATTTTTAGCCATACACCCCAGAAAGCTGTTCTTGTTCTGATCAGTAACACTAATGCTCTTTGTTGTAGAATTCTCATTAGAGGGGAAAAAGTCAAAACTGTTTGTTATTATTATACATTTTTAGTGATGTTAAAAGGTTAAAACAATTAACTGCCAGATGAGTATTCAGAATTTTGCAAGACTTCAGCTGATAACAGGAAGTGTAAACAGTCTTAGAAAAGCTGCTTTGTTTTATCGTTTAGCAACCTGTGTTTTACAGATTATGCTGGATTTGCAAGAGTTGGAAACTTTTTTGAAATGTCAAACTTAGGGTCAAGGTCTTCATTTGTTTAGGCCCAAGTGGGCACTTATGTTTTCCCCTTAGTCCACATGAGCTATTGCAGCTAAACAGAAGCTTTCTAAGTCAGAAGTTTTGGAAGAATTAAGAAACCTTGATTTTTTTCCAAAATATTCTCTATAAGCACGACTTGTTTCTTGACAGTGTCTAATTTCGTCCAATGTAAGAACATCTAACGTTCCACTTAATAATGTGTTGATTAGGACAGTGGTTCCTCAGGGACCCCCGTCCTGCATGTTTTAGGTGTTTTCTTGTTGTATCGCACCAGAAAAGAATGGATGATTATCAGGTTTCTGCAGCACTTATTTACAAAGGAGGAGTCTTAATTTGAATCAGGTGTACTGAAACAGAGATATATCTAAAACATGCAGGGCACATGGGAACCATTGGATTAGGAGATCAACTCAATGAAAGCCTGTTAAAGAGCACGGATTGAAAATAACTCCTTTGACCCCCTCATTTATCTTTTGTCAAAAAAAAGGAAATAAGAATACGAAATGACTTTGTTGCAAACAGTGAATTCTGAATAAGTTGTTATTTTTTGGCGTCTTTGTTCCATCATTAATTAAAATGTGCCGCTTATTTTATCCTGAAACAGAGCCTGCATACAATGGCATGCTAGTGGAGGCCTGCCCAGGACGCTTACCTAAGAAAGGAAAGATACCTTAAGATACCTTAAAGATTCAGCTTTTTAGAAATTAGATAACTTGGTTTGGCTATTACACACAGACTGCTGTTCTACTAAATGCTAGCGTGCTAAATGCTAATCTCAGATATTATACAGAGTTTGAAATGTAAACCTATAACATTTTTTATTGGAAAATCCTGTTTTAAAGCAACTCCTCCTTGGCAGACACAATGTCTTGAATTGTCATATGAATAATTATGCATTTATCAGTGCAAAAAAGGGATAAACAAAGAATTTAAATGGCTCTTTTGTATCTTATGATATCTTAGTTCCTAAAGAGAAATCAGAATCAGCAAGTGAAACAAAAGATTGGTGCATTTGATCCACGTCCGGAACATTTTGTAAACCAGTGCAAGCCAACTGAAACTTTTAACCTTCAATTGATGCGTTCTGCTGAAATGCACAGATTTACTCCGGTCTAGTGATGCCCAAATAAATGACAAGTAACAGAGAAGCGTGCTCTTATGCCTCAGCCTTAAGAACTACTGACTGCTACAGGAGCCTCAGTGTGTCATAAATGTGATAATGTCAAAATCCTGCATTAGTTCAAGCACCCCGTCAGGTGATGAGATACAGAACAATACATAATTCTGTATTCTTATTGATTCCAAAAGGTTCCAAGTAAGTGTAGGCTAACAAACTAACCGTCTCAGAAACTACTACAAGGACAAAGTAGTTGCTGGACTTCACTGCCCCTTTTCTAGCATAACACCAAAATAAACTGATTAAATTAACTCACCTTTCCAGCAGAAGTACGGAAACCTCTGTGTTCACTTTGAAGCCCCCGTCCTTCTTGAATTGTCTCTGTCTGGTAGAAGCTATGCCCATGGCCTCTTTTTCTTTTCTCGCTTACTTTGCCTTCCTTCTCACAAGGCGAAGAGTATTAATGCATCTTCATTTTCATTTTAACAGAAAATGGCAAATAGAAATATCTTCAGCCTTTTCTTTGCCTGTTTAAATTCATCGTCCACGACAGCAACCATTCATATGCAGCTAAAATCCATAAGGCTAACACGTTTGCCCTCTTTGGGCAGACTATTTAAAGATGGCCTCTTCCGCTGGGTGCTCTGCCACCCATGAATTTATAAAAAATTCAATTTTTGAAGCAGTTATTATTAGATTTTGGCAGAATATTTATTTATGAAAGCAAAACTGGATTTTTGCTCTTTTAAAAACACCACAGAAAACTGATGGCTAATGTGACAGCAAATCAAATCCTGCTTATTTCTTTTGTGTATACTATAATCATGCTGTGTTTACTCTTTGTTTTACTGAAATACATTTGTTCTTTTGACGGGGGTGGGGGGGGTATTGCAGTGTACTTTGCTGATCTAACTGATTGCTTACTAGCGGCCATGCCCCCCAAGGAGTTCTGGTACTTGTGTGTTTTGAGAAGGCTGTTCGTTGGGCTTGTGTGTGTGTGTGTGTGTGTGGTGGTGGTGGTGGTGGGGGGGGGGGGTGGATTTTGTCTTCCTGCTTTCCTTCTAACACTGC
>JAUZNJ010032211.1:0-13799 GCA_034780135.1 Jordanella pulchra | reverse complement strand
CAGACAGACAGACAGACAGACAGACAGACAGACAGACAGACAGACAGACAGACAGACAGACAGACAGACAGACAGAGCCTACCTTGAAAAAATGACACAAAGCTCATCCAGAGCACCAACAGGGAATGGTCTTCCAGGAACTTTTTCGCTACACTTTGGTGTGAAAGGATGTTAATAAAGTCACTAACTAGGGGCCAGTAAGTGTTGTTTTTTAATAGTGCTTCACTGCAGTTTACCACGACGTGGCGATTGTTCTCTTCATCTAACAAGGGAAAAAAACAAAATAGAAACATTTCGATTAAATTACTTCCGACAGTGAAATGTAGTTTATTATTTAAATCGGACAAAAATGACACAGTACAAAAAAAAAAAAAAAAAAATCTATACTTAGCTATAGCTGTGGGGTTTACAGTGAACAAGGATTGTATAAGAATATTAAAAATAGTCTCATCTTTCAGATCCACAGAAAGACCAAATGGATCAAACAAATTCAATCAATATCTGCTGTACATAACCTCTGTAAAGTCATGTTGCAAGTGCAAACATCTAAAATAGGATCAAGACCTAAAGAGAGAAAAAAGCTCTAAAAACTATTCAAAGGACATGGAGTGACAGGAAGTGCATGATAGATTATTAGTGGTTTAAGAAGAAAAGTCAGGTAAAAGCAGGAAAAATAATGAATTCAAACAATAAAACTGTCAGGTTTACTCAGTAAACTTACCCTGAAGTTCACTTTTAATAAGGCAACTTTCCATCATGTAGAGGAGCACGGTGACCATGATGTCCAGCAGCTGGCACTCCTCCGTCATGTGCCGCGCCAGCTCCTCATTGCTGAACAGCTGCACGCTGATGTGCACGATGCGGTTGGACATGGTGTCCGACTCGTGGCTTTTCATCAGGGTTTTCATAATGAAGGCGTAATGCTGAACGAACGTCTTTGTGAATGTGATCTGGTGAGGCAAAGAAAAACACCATCACAGCCTACCTCCAGTCAAACCATATCAAATTGATGGAAAGATACTTAAAGAAATCCTCAAATTCAACAAATAGGTGAAAACGGGGTGTAATACCTTGTAATCTTGATCTGGCAGCATGTTTAATAAGAAGGTGACCATTTTCTGGGGAAACTCAAATTTTATTGTCCAAAAAAGCAACTCTTCCAGAAAGCATTTGTGCTTTAGTGAATCAATGATGTATGGGTCTGAGGGCAGAAAGAACAAAGAATAGATCATTTAAGCTCCTGTTTAGTCTGAATACTTTACACCCAAATATCTACCTTTGGTACTGCTGCTAAGTTTAACCCTCTTCCTCTGGCCAACAAACTGTCCTCCATCTTGATCGTCCTAAAAGTAAACAAGACAATTGAAATTAACGAACTATTTAATATCTAAAGCTGCTTAAAAGTTACATTTTATTAGTTTGGCACAGAATACCAATATGATCATATGGACAATAAGCAGTATTTATTAAAGGAGAATTAGACATTTATCAAACTTAATAACAGATCCAAAATAGAGAAAAACCTTTATGGCCTTAAAGAAAATGTATCACAAATTAGGAGATTGATCTTGAGAACAATAAACCAAAAATGATTACACTTTATTTTTACACGTACCTCTTTAGCAGATTCATCTGGGCTTCCTGGTCCGCTGGTTCCTTAGAAAAAGAAGCAAAATGTTAAGTAAGAAAAAGGCAACAAGAGAAAGAAATTTGACAAGAAAAAAAAGGGTTAAGAAGATTTAAAAAAATAACAATTTGGAAATAAAAAAAAAAAGAGAAAGAAAATGGGGATTTGCTTTCCTTAGCCATCCAAAGAGGATGCTGGATCTAATACTAAGAATGATCTTCTAATGAAAATAAAATAAAAAGTGACACTTTGTCAGGACCTCAACTAATTGTACTTCTAATAAAAAAAGCTGTTCATTTTCCATTTGATCTGTTCAACATTCCTCACATTTGTTCTTTCGAACACCACTTTAAAAATCTTCCACTGAAATTCACATTTCAAGAGTCAACAGCAAAATTTAAAGGACATGAAAAAACAAAAAAAAAACGAAACAGACACCCTGCTTTTGCCTGTAACTGAACAAAATAGAATCTCACAGATCCAACAATTAAAAGAACAACGTCTCATCCACCACATTTCAGTGTCGTAAATGTGACTAGTTGACTGCAGCAACAGTCGTTTCTCAAGGTATATTGAACAAGGCAACGCTCTCGATCTACAGGCAAGTCTAACCCCTGACCCTGTTAATTTTATGAGCAGCTGGCTCAGCCTGAGAGTCAGGATGAGGATCTCAAGTCATCAGGGTGGAGCTAAAGAAAGGCCAGTTCCTCCTAGGGGGGGCTTGGACCTAGACGTCTCCCAGAGAAACACTGATCCAGGACAGATGAAAGACAACAAACAGATGGAACTAAAATTACAACCAATAGTATTCTGCAACCCTCGCAAATTAGAGTTAGGAACTTTAAAAAATTACAATGATTTAAAGGCGAAACCAGCAAGAAATACAGTAAATCTAATCCCTTAAAGGTGTAGCCTGCAAAAGTAAATGTTATTTTTTTCTTTACCATCCATCTCCTTACAATTGTCTGACATCCAACATGAGTATTCTTCAATTTACCACAGCTGTCTCAATAGACGCCATCAGTAAATTCATGCGAGAGTGATTGGAGTCGGATTCTCTGGTCGTGCACCTTGGTATGACGCACTCGCTGTGTCATTCACCTACTTTGCTTGGTTGAGTCGGCGCCGCAGCGAGAAAACACAGGGCAACGTTTTTGAAAGTGGGTCACGAAGACCAACCACCGGCGGACCTCAAACCCCATCAATCACACGAGTAAGAACATCAAACCTTTGTCTAGTGTAACAAAATGGAGTCTGACTGAAGATGGAACGAGACGAGATAAAATAAACTGGGACAGTTTTCAACAAAGGAGGGATCTGAGCTGAGAATAAGAGATCTACCAATACGCATATTTTAAAGTGATACGGAAACTTACGCTAGGCTCCTTTAAGTCTATACAAACTTTATTAATCTATGTTGGGTTTTTTTAGCTCCGACATCCAAGTCAGCAGCTTTTATCATCAAGTTATTCAAAATTTAACATCCTTTACATCGTAACCAAAAGAGCAATAATCTCACTGGTCATAAGTTTTAGCCAACTAATGAAATCCCTAACTTTAAAGCTGAAGCTTATATTATACACAGGTTTGCAAAAAAGGCTCCATGTGTGGCAACACACCCTGCATCGTGGGCTTTAATGGTTCTGTTACATTCCAACACCCTTCCAGGGGCCTTTTACACAAAAAAAGTAAAGCTTTCATACTAAAAGTTGGTGGTATGGAGAAATCTAAGAGTCCAGGTGTATAAAATCACACCTACAAATGTAACCATACATATTCTAATCTGCATGAAACTGAAAGGAGGGGTTGCAGGTGCTGCCTGGTCTGCCCTTTACTCCCCATTAAATCAAAGTGAATGTGTATAAAAGCCAGGTAGGCTTCCAACATTTGTACAAAGAAAACCAATCTTATTTGACAAAAAAATACGTATTATACTAGCAGCACATCTAGCTAAATATATGAAGTACTGAATTACTGTTTGTAAGAACTTTGTCATAAATCGGTCAGCAGAAGAAGCATGAATTGAACAAAGGTAATAATCAATTAAATAAAGTTTATCTGCATAATCTCCAGTCCTTCTAAGGCTCAAATATTCATGTCTCTAAGGAATTAAAGTTTAGCTTACCCAGCAATGTGCAAATAAACAACTTTTGTCACTGTTTTAATTCCCTAACATCATAACAATCGAAGTTTGGAACAAAATGAAGGCAGAAGCATTTCAGCATCACTTCACCATCTGAGCACTACGTCCAGCGGCACAGGTTGATTCCCCAGCTGCCTCCCCCACTTCACCTTCCTACCTTTACCACATAATCACATAAATACCACGCGGTTTAGCAAATACATCAATGTAATCGTACCCAGCAGGACCATTGCTGCAGCACCTCCCTCGGCAACATCAGCAGCGGCTCCTTGGCTTTTCTCCTCCACAGATACCAGACCTGAATTCTTCAATGCTGACAAATATTTGTCGTAGTTCTTCTTAGCGTACAAATTCTCTTCTTGCCCTGAAACAGTACATGAAAACAAAAACTATCACAACCAGAGAAGTCATTGTGGAATTATACAAGCAAAAAGTCATCTATATTAAAAAGCAACTTTTTTTATCCCATATTTGAGTTTTAGTGCAAAACACTTCAGCTGAAAATTGTCGTTATTGAGCTTTATAATTAACATCAACTGTTAGAATGATGACCGCCATATAAATGCAGATAATTGTGTATTCTTAAAAAAAACAATAACAAAAAAAAAAAAACTAAAATAAGATGAAGGTGCATCACTTTCATATCTAATGGTCAACTTTGTAAAAAGTCAGAATAGATAGATACCCATGCTGAGCTCCTTGTATGTTTGCTGATTGGTCAAGATTTTTGTCAGTACAGTCCTCATTGCTCCTCCCATCTTTGTGAGCTCCTCCAAAAAAGTGATCTGGGGCTCCAGCTGTTGCAGAACCTTCTGCAGATCTCTTTCAGCTGATGTGTCTGCAAAGCAGAGATAAACGGTACACGTCACCAGAACCGACAGCTTCGGGGATACGGTTTAGGATGCTAGCAATGCTATAACGCCAGCACTATGATTGCATAATGAACATCTGTTATGCTATTTTTTTTTTATCCAGAAAACAACATGACTTATAAAGTTTCACCTGATTCAATGTATCCATCTCTCAGATACTGTATGATGCACAGGATAAAGCGAGGCAAGACCATCTCAGACATGAGGAGAAGATCTCGGGGGATAGAGGGAACATTTTCCCCAGTTCTTAACCTATGCCGTCGACAAAACCTGTCAGCAAAGAAAAAAAAATACAAGGAAATATTTCATAAAGGGGAAAGAAAAAAAACATCACTTATTCCTTCAAGTTTTTATATATATAGTATATTTATATTATTTTATTTTTTTTACTGCTGGATCCAGTTCCATAACAGCAAAGGTGCAGTGTACATTTTTAAACTTACATTTAAGAATATAAATCCACATTAAACAAATTGTGATATTAGCTGTACCTCACTCAACTTGTCCATAATTTATTTAATTATTATTATAATACGTTTGTTGTTTTTGTTTCCGTTGCAGACACTGCAAGACTTGTAGGTTCTCTGGATTTATTACCAAAGCTCTATCGTGTTTACTGTAAACTGAGCAAACTAATAAGATCCCCATTTTCCATACAACCATAATTTATGAAATGCAAACTCTTCCATGACAGAGCAGCTGGTGTTGGATAATGTGACATAAATATCTGGATTGTGATACCTTCAATTTGAATGAATTTCTCAAAACAAAAAAAAAAATCATAAAGCCACTGGAAGACGCAATGACTGAATAAATGCACAGTTTTAAACTCAATATGAAAAACAAATATATTGAACTCATTTTACAACATAAAACTGGGATTATTACATGTAAGAGTTTTTATACGTTAAGACACTGCATTTATTTTGGCTGGAAACCACATACAAAAAATGTATGGAAGATAAATGGACATGAACATGTTACTAGAGATGGGAGGAACCAAAGATGTGCCAACGTCACTTTTTTTCCCCCTGCTGATACAGGTTCTGGTTTACTTTTTGGTCCAACCTGCAAATTCTGAAGCTTTTATTATGCTAAGGGCAAATGATGTTTAAAAGAGTCAAAACATACTACAGGCACGTTGACAAAGAAAGCAGGTTTTAAGCCAGTTTTAATCTATTCAACTCGCATGTAATAACGAAAAAAATATATTTATTTATATCATCTTTAAATATTCAACCCATCAAGCTCTGACCAAAGGAAGTTTGAATGATTCTGATATCTGGCCAACTTTTTAGGTGAATCCTAAAAAGTATACTACAAAATGCAGCTATTGCTTCAATAATCCCAATTTGCCTTAAGTTTGCTTTTTATCAAAATAAAAAAAATGTTTATTTTTTTTGTACATCCTGTCCTGTGGAATGTGAATCATAGCATAACAAAAAGTAGGACGTTTTCTTTATTGCTCAAGAATGTAATAACATCAGGAAGTCCCAAACCAGGAAACTCCCTTCAAGGTAAATACAAAACCATATATACTAAAATGAACATTAACAATAATCCCTTCAGGATGGGACACTTACTAAGCAGACTGACATTTAGACAACAATTCAGTTTCAAAGGTACTCAAGTTTTTACATCATTTCACTACAATTTAGTTCATTTATTGGGAATTAAAAAAAAAAAAAAAAAAGTGAAAGAGTGACCAAAGCTTAATAAGGTCAAAGCTGATATTAGCACAGCCTGCCCCTCCTCCACCTGTTGCTATGTACCAGCGGTAAGGTAGTTGAAAAAAGCTCAGAACGCTTTCTTCTTAAAAACAAAAAGAGAGGCAGAATTTGAATTCACAGCCGACGAAATATCAAACCTCTGATATCGATATATTTCACGTATCAAAAGTGGGCTGAGACGTTTTTCCTATACTGTGCAGTTTAGTACACAATTCAATTCAATTCAGTTCATTTATATAGCGCCAAATCACAACATATGTCATCTCAAGGCACTTCACAAAGACAATTCATTCAAATCACACAGTCAAACACGATCTACAGATGAAAGAGTCGACATTTAAGTAAAAAAATATCCACAGATTGGATTATCTTTCCTTAAAGGCTAATATCATGACTAAGCTCATTTTGTTTGATTTTAGTCCAGTCTTATATATTACACTACAATAAAAAAAGTATTATTTGTTAATAGGTTAATTACAAGGGCATAAAATACACACATTTAATGCTTAAGAGGGTTTACATTTCACTTTAATGAACCCACTAAACACAAAAGGAAATAAAGAAAAATGGTTTTTTTTTTAATTATTATTCTTTTCTCACCTTTAATAGTATTAACCTAAATATGAAAATTTTGCTATAATACCATGAATCGGTGGTCTTTTTACTCAAGGTTATCACAGGAAACTCAGAAATAGTCCCATGTCTGCGTGCCTTTTGGTATTTTTATTAAAAATCATAGATTCGCCATTATGTGCAAGTGTGTATTTCTTATTTTAAAAACGTATTTTCTCTTCCTTGGACAAACCATTTTGGGGATACAGCCATTCCCTCAAAATTATAGTTTTACATTAAGTAGGAGAAAAAAAATACAGTAGGCGAAATTAAGAATAACGCTATGAGGTCAGGTCCAATTAACAACATTGACAATCACGGTTTACTGAATGGTTAAATTGACCAGTAACATCGCAATGCAATTTTAACCCGAAAACATTTCATACTTTGATAAAAGAATTACTGAAGTGCAGTCATGTTTAAGCGATATCTAGTAGATATTCATTGGTAGTAAAGAGGTAAATGGACTAGCTGATGCTAAAAAACATTAGTCATGTTTAGGAAGTAAAAGTTAGCAGCCTAATCCATGGAGCTTCGTCGGCTTACAGACTAGCAATATTTTATAATTCTCGACACGATAGCATAAAACACTGACAAGGAAAACCTCGATAGGAAAATCTTATCAGCTCGCCTGGTTTACTTCACAGTAACACCTGTCAAAACGATTCTTGCTAGCCATTAGCATGAGCTGCTAAGACTTACCCACTGTCTCGCATGACATTACTGTCTCCACAGTCACAGGCCCCACCAGCCTGGCTCCTGAACATGTTGAAATCATGGCCCGTGTGGTCTCCGTTATTAAAACACTCAGCACAAAGTGACATACACGGGGAGATTCCACAAGTCCGGCATCGGTACGCCACGAAATTAGCCGTCCAAACCAGCCCGCACAGAGTGGCGTTGTCATAGGAGCGGACCGTTTTACAGAACTCCTCAAAACCTTCGCCTCCTGCGATTAGGCATTTACACCAGTCCAGGGCTTCTGTGTCCGCAGCTGGTTTTTCGGGATTAAGTACAGCGTCGAGCAGCTCCTGAAGTTGTCGGAGCCCTGAGCTGTTGTCAGTCCGGGTTAAGTCTGTTTTCAAGTGGGCGGCAGTAGCTTTCTTGTCCCGGCGTAGCAGTGACGCCGCCATCATGCACTCTGGCTTGTTGTCCACAAATTTATTTTTGTTGTCTTGTATTCATGTTCTCGGGTTTTCTCGCGATACCGGAAGTCCATTCCAGTCGTTACAAGCTGATATTTTCCTTTAGTACATTACGTGCCCTTACAGCTACTGCAACAACACCAATCCTGGTTGTGTGGTTTTTTATAAAACAGATAAGCCGAAATGTATTTTTTGTCTTCTTATCCCAGTTCATGTCTTCTTATCCCAGTTCAAGAGTTACAAGTCCTGTTGTGTTTGACCGTTTCTAGGCAACTAAGTGTGGGAAAGTCCCACCCAACTATGGTCTTCACAGACAAGCCTTAATATGAACAATATACAAATTAAGTGAATCATTATTTGGAAAACAAAGGAATAAACAAGATCGAAAATATTTTCAAATAAGAGTTACAACACTCGTGTTATTACATCAAAAATCTGTATTTTTTATATAAACATTTGCATTTCCCTACACTAGGTTTATGTGATGTAAAAAACACGTTAAAATAACCTAAAATTTATAATAATAAATGAACATTTTAGTGTGATAAATTATTCCGCGGTCAGTATGCCATATGTGGACGTGTTAAGAGTTACACAAGGGGACTTTGTATGTAAGTATATGTTGGACTGGAATATATGCAACACGGGGTCATTTTCTTTGGTTAAGATAGGTTATCTTAAGGGCATTTTACAATTGAATATTACAGCTTCCTCTGCAAAGATAGAATGTTGCTAAAAGGTAAATGTATGCATATCATAGTTATTTTCTGAAACATATTACATATGCTTTATAAAAGACATATTTTTATTACAAAACTACCTGACTACTACAGAGTAGATCCATATATTGTCTACTTATCGGGACTACTTTTGCAAGAATCAGATTTATTTAGTTTATTTATATAGCACAAATTCACCATGAAAATCACCTCAAGGCATTTTACAGAGAAATAAATCTCAAATTCACAGCAGATATATCAATTTATATCTTATTTATTTCAATCATACCAACATATTTAGTCTGTTATATTAATTCCAATTTAATTTTAATTTTTAAATATTGTTAAATTTTATCATTCAAGCAGATGAAAGAACAGTTTTCTGAACAAATCACTGCAGCAAATCATTAACTTTGCAGAAATTCCTCATACTGGGCAAGCGTGTAGCAACAGCAAAAAAAAGGTAACTCCCTTTTAACAAGAGGGAATCTCAAGTAGAAGCTGGGTCAGTATGAGCTACCATCTGCTACGACCAGGTAGGGCTTTGATATCTACGGTATAAAAGATAGTAAGCAAATATAGCCCCAGCAAAAGCTCATACAATTAGAGAGACAGGGTTTAACATAGAGGACCAATGATACATGGATCATCAAGAGAGGAAACAAAAAGAAAAAACAGAGAGAATATAAAGTTAAAAGCAGAGATAACAGCAGATAATGTAAAGCAAGTGCTTGTTGGTGTCCTTTCAACTGCTTCCATATTGAGGTGGAGGCACACCAAGTCATTAAGACTTAAATGGCAAATTTTTAATGCCAACTGCCCTTCCTGACACAACGAGGATCGTAACCCCCCCGTACTTTAATCACTGTAGCCACTGTAACATGGAGTTTATTAACCCGTGGCTTTGCTGAGGTGTCAAGTAACTTGTCTTAATGGTTGCCTTGTGCTCACTCTTGTTGTGTTAGGCGCAGTGCTGTCATGGTCATTATAGTATATACACTTTCCATGTGATTGTGTACCTTTTTTTCTACCACAGTATTTCTTTCCACTAAATAATAAGGATTTTCTACAGTTCTCTAGAGTGTCCACAGAGGTACCAGTGAGCCCCATGATTGTGTATTAGATTATGACATGATATCTCTGCATTAAAGTCTTTTTCTTTAGGTCTAACACAATTCTTACATTTTTCTCAGAACTGGTTTGTCTCTTATATTTGCTTTGAAATATGATTAGAAGAAATTAACATTTGTAATCTACCACTCTCAGTATTAACTGCACTATTACAACACAGTTAGCTTGTTTCTGACATTCAAAAGAAAAATGAATGTTTTCTATAATGGTATTCAATAATTTGATAAGATGCATCTGTAATCATTCTATTCTGCTTTATAAATATTCTAAATAATTAGAATTACTGTGATATTGTATGTTTTTATTATTACTACAAACATTATGCTGTTGTTAAACAAAGGCTGGATCCAACTACTTTACTACACTCTCTTATGCAATTTTAATAATGTAATAAATATATACTCTAATTGTTTCCAAATTTGATGTACGTTGCACAATAAGCACTCAACATTGCACACAAGTCATAATTGCTCAAATACAAAGGTCTCCTAATTAGTTCCCTTATGAATTATAACAGATTTTTTACCAGAGCCAACAGTAGATATAACATCGACAGAACACAAAAGTTATACTAAATAAAAACTAAGACATATTATACAATATACCACTATTACCAGCACATTAACATGTATACAGACACATCAAAACAACCACAAAATAGAAATAGAAATAGTACAAACTAGTACTATAATTTTAAACTAAATTAGAAAATGAACCACACTTGGAATATAGATATATCTAGGAGTAATGTTAGCAACTGACAGTGCTCTGGGTGGAATATATAAAAAAAAAATCAATTCTTTGCTCAGATTTAAGTTCAGTATAATGGAGTCTAAAAGCAGGCCAGACAATTTTATTAGACATATTGCATACATTATTCAGAATGCAAACAAAACATTCACCAGTCCACTTTGGAATACAAAGAAAATGAGATATCAGAATGGCAAAGAATGTAACTCAAGTTTGTGTTAACCTATATAGAGTTTGTAGGAAAAAGAGACAAAAAATATGCATCATCTCTGTCAGTTATTCTTCTCTGCTCCACTTCAGAATATCAACTGGTAGCAACGGACATTGACTGACATCAACAGATTTCATATTGCTATCACAACCACAGTTTCCCCAGAGACTTGATGTTTATGTGTTTTCTAAATGACAGATGTCACCTTATATGCTAGTGAAGAGGCTAAGATTTAGACATAGAACACTTTTAAAGCTATGAAAACATGACACAAAGAAATTTGACAACCTTGGAGAAGGATGTAAAAGCAGAAAATGTTGGTTTGGAGAAATGTTTCACATAATAAGCACATTATAGCGAAATCTAGGAAGCAAGTATATTTATTGTTTAATCTATTATACAGACTCAAACGGATAGGCAGAATTTGGCTAATATTTACATAGCAGGACGAGTCATCCTCCATACCAGATGGTGGCGGTATTGCCCACCTTAACTGCAGAAGAAAAAGAAAACGATCCTGGGATTGTTTTGGTTCTTATAGCGTGGGGATGAACGTGTAGTTTGCCTTAACTTTCGCTGTGACTAACTCTAAAATATACGATTTAATGTTTCGTCTCGGTGTTGCTACACTGGCGTGGAAAGATCCCAGTGGTGCGAAATGAAGCTGAAGGAATTAGAAAGCTGTCTGCAGCAGGTGGACACGTTTGAAGAGCCTAAAATCCTCCTGGAGCAGTACCCAACCAGCCCGCACATTGCAGGTGAGGCTGAGGGCATCTGAGCAGGGGATCATAGACTGTACTTTTTTACAAATATATCATTGAAAACACTTCGCCATTTTCTCCCACAGCATGCATGCTTTACACGATCCACAGCACTTTTGATGACATAGAAGGTAAACTGGTGGCAGATCTGGGCTGTGGCTGTGGGGTCCTCAGCATCGGGGCTGCCATGCTGGACGCTGGGTGAGAGAAAGATCCACAGCGACAGTCCTTGGTTTTGAGCAGCTGTCTGACCTATTTTCTCTGCAGTCTGTGCATCGGGTTTGACATCGACGAGGACGCATTGGAGATATTCAGAAGGAATGCAGAAGAGTTTGAGCTCTCCAACGTGGATCTGCTCCAGTGGGATTTATGTCACCTAGAAGCTGAGACTTATGCTCAGAAGTTTGACACTGTTATAATGAATCCACCCTTTGGTACAAAACACAACCAAGGTGAGGTTAACCAAACAACTGATCGTTGATTTGAATTTTAAATTGTTAGAAATGAATGCTGGTAATTTACTGTTGTTTTGTGTCACTACATCCTGTCACCTGCTGGACCTTTCAAATCTCTCCACGCAGCCTGTTTAACAGACTCAACTGACACTGATTTGATGGCCTATAATATAATTTATTGAAGTTATTATTCTATATCTTAATCTGAATTACAAAAAGCCTAAATGAAATAACGTAAATCTGTATCATGTCGTGAGGCTTGTGGACTAGGATGTTTGACAGATACGCTAAACACAGTAACACAATCACTATGCATCATGTGACAGCTGTGTGACTCATCAGTAATTAAGAGTTAGTTTAAGTCTGATTATTGTATACATACATACATACATACAATAATCATTTGGCTGTATGTTTGTAATAAAATTGCAAAAATCACAGTTCTTATGTGTAGAATGCAAGAAATCTGGTGATTTGAGTGCCACCATCATGTTTCCTCCCAACAATGTTGTTAAAATACTTATCACAGAAAGATGTTGAAACAACTATATGGCAACTGAGAGGAGAGAAATAAGAATTAGTTACGATTACAAATTCAATTTATCAACATAAATTGAAGAATGCATTAGCATGATTTTCTAATACTAGAGTCTTCGGAAAAAAAACATATTCATATTTATCTCTTTTTCGGAGTAATTATTTGACTTTGCTGGGAAAATAGTTGCTGTAGTCTTTAATATCGACAAACAAAGCCTAGTTTAACTGAATAAATTATGATCATGTACTGTTCGGGGGGGGGGGGGGGGGTAATCTTTGGAGAAAAACAAAGTCACAAGGATCAGAGTGAGTATTGTTGTTTCTAACTTATGTTATCTATGTTCTGCTGTTTTCTTTTGTGTTTGAAGTGAGTGATCAGAAACTGGCCAAAAATGTGAAAGCAGACGGACGGTTACAGTTTGGAGTTCAGCTTTCACAGAGTAGAGACCAGAGTGATGATTTATTTGACTCTGTAAAAAATAGAAAAATGAAAACATGAAAGCTGAAACAGAAGGGAACTTCTCAATTTTCTTTGGCACTACAGAACATCGGGCAGAGAATTATGTTCAATGAAAGGATAAAGTGTAAAATAACAGAGTTTCCAGTGTTCCCAAATGGTTAACAGTGATCTAAGGTATCTTAACCAAACAGAGGAATATTTTAGGTTAAACAGCAGATATAAGGACGCATGCTTTCAGTCCCAAAACTTGTGTTTTTTAGCATGGAGTTGGTTTTTAGTTTGTCAAGGACCAAATGGCTGCAATTCAAATATCAGGTTTAATGTGGCAAGCTATGCATTATGCAAAATACCTCTGCATACGTAGGGTGGAAACTGATGTGGAATTAAAAAAAAAATCCATGTTCAGCTTTATTATTTCTATTTTTAATCAGAACTTAAAAATAGGAAAAAAAAATCCGTATTTTCTAAGACTTACAAACCCTGTTAAAATCCCAAAGCACCAATTATAGAGATCTGGAAAGTCTGTGGTGTTGAAACCTGTAGAACAGGCATGCCCAAAGTCGGTCCCTGAGGGCCGCTGTCCTGCAGGTTTTAGAGGTTTCCCTGCTTCAGCGCAGCTGATTCTGATGACTGCAGTTCAGCAAAA
>JAUZNJ010032210.1:0-13800 GCA_034780135.1 Jordanella pulchra | reverse complement strand
CTCCGGGTACTCTGGCTTCCTCCCACAGTCCAAAAACATGACTGTTAGGTTAATTGGCATCTCTCAATTGTCCCTAGTGTGAGTGTGTACGAGCATGATTGTACGTCTTTGTGTGTCTATGTGTTGCCCTGCGTCCTGTCCTGGGTGTACCCCGCCTTACACCCATAGTCTGCCAGAAATAGGCAACGGCCCAACCGCGACCCGACGGATGAAGTGGGAGAAGATGGATGGATGTATAAACATAAACGACACCATTCCAGATAAAAACGGAAAACCGTACCTCCATCCTTTTACTCTAAGCAATAACGGGAAACAAACATTGCAAAACTTGCAGCAGAGCAACGAAGGGTTAAAGAGCAGCATAGCAGATCCAAGGCAGCCAGATATGGTCAGCAGCTTTCTATATCAGAGGTGCTTGGAGCCAACGTGGATAAAGTCTCTCTTCTTAATCAGGCAAATCACAGAACATACATGATGGCGGGCTGTGTTTCAGTCAGGGCATAAATCTTCATCCCAATGTGGGCTAAATATATCAACGCAGAGCAAAGTTATTTGCTGATCTTGTTCCCGAACTGAACCTATTGTAGAATATATTGAGCTCACAGCCTTGTTTTAAACTCCCACCTGTCTGATTCTCCTTCAGCTTGAAGCCTGTGATCTTCTTCATCACTGATATTGTTCTGTGGAGTTTGCTCTCCAGCTTTTCCTGTTTGCCTCCTTGCATTGGCAAGTCAAGGGGATAAAAAGGGACTTTATCAACTCTTCATCCTGATGCATATATTTGTAGATATGTCGGCTTTTACCATTTTCTTATATACAACGCAAAGGTTCTAGGGAGAAGGAATAATAGACTTGTTCTAAGATGCTGTTCAAGTTTTCCTTAAGTGCCTTAAAATGAAATAAACCAAAGAGATAATAATAGAAATCCTTTCTCGTATAAATATCACTTTGACAGTAGAAAGCATGTCTTTTTTTCTCATTGAGTTATTAGAAATCCCTGCAGTGCAGGGTTTAGACCTTTGCCATCCAGCAGATAATAATCAGATGGCATGATTTCCTAATGTACCCATGACAGTGATGCATTATGGAAGAATTATTGATTCATAACAGCCGGTTAATGCACTGCTTGTCATCTAGCCTTTGGTTTTATGGATAAAACTAACCTACTTTTACTCTTTTCATCTCTGCACAGAAACACTTCCAATGTGTTGAGTCACTCATTAGTAATTGTTAACAAATACTTGGTCCATTGGTTTTGTTTGATGATTCTTAAACCTAATCTTTTATAAATTCTCAGTGTTACAGAAATATATGAAACACTAGTTATTGTTTTATTGTGTGATTTATAGTTGTAGCTACCATTTAGCATTTGCAGAGCTTTAGCATTTAGCATATAACTAAGACACAGTTTAACATGTTCATTAGGACTTTGAAATCATATTTTATACAAATTACTTTGGTGAGAGGATTCGAAAGCATAGATAAGATGGAGTGTAAGCAGTGTTTACATCCAAAAGCATTTCAACTTGGAGAGACTGACAAAGCACAAACAACAATTTGATTAATACATGTAAGTCTTTGGCAATTAGATCCAGACACAAGATGTTGGTGCTGAATGCTGTAAATCTATGTTAGAGACATCTTTTCTCCTGTAGTCTGACACTGGTGGTGAAATGGAAGCTGAAAATGAGGGGAGCCATTGGGATGCCAGTAAACGAAGGTGGTGTAGGGGCAGAAAAGGGTTGCAGAAAGCCAGTGCACTTGGAGCTTTAAATGCAGAGACTTTACCAATGAGCGGCTGAAAGGATAGGCTAGAGCAGGGGTCACCAACTGGTGGACTCTGGTCTGGTTCTGGACTTTGAGAAGATTTTATCCGGACCGCCGGACATTTTTTATGTGGCAACATAAATTTATGGTAGTTTTGCTCAAACAAGAATTTTCATCAGGGAGAGTTTTGACAGTCAAGCTGCGGGTCTTCAAGTGCTCTCTACAACCTCATCTAATCATGTTAGACCTACGGTCTGTTTACGCTTTAACATAAAAAGCGGGTGAGACAGAAACCGGCCGCTAAAGCATTTCATATAGCTTACTTAAAAATTAGGGTGTTGGACTATAAGAATGTTGGATCTAAAGATGAGTGGACAGAGGAATATGTGTTGATCTCTAAAAACACGACACTACACGACTGATCCGTTTAATCTAAGATGAGTCTTTGGTGACTGTAATAAGTGGCAAAGATAAACTCACTAAGATTCTAAACAAGAAAAGTATAATGAAACTTACCAACAAAGATATGAGCTAAGAACCATGAAAATAAACTCAAACTTCTGTTAAATGAATTGTGTTTTCTGAGCTCTAAACCTGTACATGTTTTCTTTTTTTTTCTAACTTGGCTTAACCATGGGGCATATGACATACAAAAAGGTTCCCATCTCTTTTGTACACTTCCAACATAAGTTATTGTTTGTGAGCCCCACTTTAAAAAGCCTGTAGGGAGTCCAACTTTATACTGGATAAACTGTTTTCTCTTGCTCTTTAAAGATCAGGAAGTGAAGCATGTTTTTAAAATGTATGTAATACATTCTTTTATAATATACTGTAAACAAGAAAAACACCAAAAAGCATAATATATAACAAAGATAAAATAAAAAATAATAAAGTTGCCTCTGTAGTTTTTATGGTTTTTCAATTATCCATAGTTTTGTGCAACATCCATTGGTTATGGACTCCTTAGAGGGAGTGAGATCAGGTTTCGGACCATCCCGAAATCTAGTTAAATACCCCTGGGCTAGAGCATGGGGAGGCGATTGGTGAGCAGTTTAGAGTCTAACATGTGGGATTCATTTTAAAGTCAAAGACTGTACGATAAAAAAATGAATATTTGAGTATTTTTTTAAATGATAAACTAAATTTATCTTCCTAACTTTATCTTCCTATATATAAATATGAAAAGTATTTCGAAACATGCATTTCACAATATTTAGCTGATATGGCCTGAGATCCGTAAATATATCCGTTTACTTTATATCACCATAGACAAATGTATTGGACTTTAGAGAAAGAGGAGGATGTCACAGTCTCCCAGCACAGTTTTCTGTTGAGGCTCCCAAACTAACATACTTGCTGTTAGTTTGAAGGCAGCAAACACATTGAATGAAGGCCCTTTTTATGACCCGTCTTTGCAACTTGACTTTTTTATTTCAGGTCAGCACACATATTAGGATGGTCTTATTATTAGTCTTTTTTCTTACCTTTTAAACGATCTCTCCTATTCTTTATTTTTCTCTGTATAAAGGATGTGCTGTCTGTTCGTTTACCCCACCATGCTGGACGGCATAAAACCACCTGAGTGAGGCTTAATAATACAGTGAGATGTTTACTAGAGAGACGTAGTACAAAATGAATAGAGAATCTGTCAATCCAACATTGTCTAAATAGAAGGGGAGTTAATCTTATCGGATTGCAGGATCCCTCTAATTTTCCAACTAGCTTGTTTTTACAGATTCAAGACTGCCCGTGTCGGAGATCCCATGACTTGTACAAAAAATTGCTGTTTCATTCAGGATGGGATTTTCTGAGAATATGCAAAAAAAAGGAAAGAACCAGATTTTAGTATTACCTAAATTTATTCCAGTCATGTTTAAGAAACTCATTGATATAGTAAACACATAACAAAGGAAGTTTTACTTGCTGTTTTAGGCCTGCCTTGTTACGACTTCTTTTAAAACAGCAAACAGCTGCAATCTTCGGTCTTTCCATGAGGCTTAAGCAAAAGTTCAATCTGGAGGACTATTATAAGCCTCACCTGGAGCACCTGCTGATGTCTTACGTCAAGCTTCAGCCAATCAATGTCTGGAGTGCACCTCCTCTGAAGCCAATCATCTTTCAAAATCCCCTTTATTTTATTTCTGGCCAAGCTTCCCTGCATGGCAGCAAACTTTCAGTCGTCAAGGGAATCGCTGTGACTTTTTCGGATCTAATGTGCAGTCTTATTTCAAGATTTCAATGTCTATTCACTGTTTAATCAATGTCATAATTATCATTATTATTATTAGATTATGTGTTGATTTTGAAAGATAAATCAACGTTGATACTGTAATCGTTGTTCCAATGTCTCTTTCAATCCAATGTTTAACTTGTGAAAATTACAAATTCAACTCAAATTTTAATCTAACTAATGTTTCATATCCTGCATTGTAAAATATTGTGGTTTAACTGAAAACAAAAGTCTACCCACTGCCTTGAAATCCAAGTGAACTCAATTATAGATTTCTCTTTGGTTAAATTTAGAAACTGAAGTTAATGTAGTTGATTAAACAACAAAAGGTAAGTTGTTTTAACAATGTTTTTTTTGTAGTATGACATGTCATTGAACTTGAATTACCAGTTGTTTGAACTTAATATGGCAAATTAAACCGAATAATAATGCTGGAGTATAACCGTAGGAAAATAGTCCTCACCAAGTCAAACATTTGTTGATTAATTTTTCTTACATTACAGGGTAAAATAAATATTTGTTTCAAGTTACTCGAACCCAAATCCTTTAATGCATCAATGACTTGCATTAATCCGACAGTGAATCTGTTCAAACACATTTGATTTCAACTGGCTAAACGTATCTAGAAACATGATGCTTAAAGGTTTAAACTGTCAGTTAAAGTAAACATTCACTGAATGTAACACAAAAAATAAAAAACTCTAGATTCATCAGTTAAAATGTTTACTACAATAGAGGAGTTAGATTTTGCTCAAATCAAGCATTTAGGCTTTTGTTTAGGCTGTTAGCCTACCGTGTAGCATATGATCCAAGACTTCCGACCACGTCCTATCTCATGATCATAAGCAGGAAATAAAATTGAAAGTCGTGCCAATACTCAATAATTGAACCTAAGTTTGTCAGACTTCGGTTTATGAAGGCATGCATCATTCACCCTGTCAGCCTAATTGAGCTCAACATTTGTTAACCACCTGGTGAGTGCTCAAAATTTCTCATCTATTAAGCTACATCATGAGTCATGGTTTTGTCAGAGGGATTCATGTATAGTTTTTAAGCTGAATCAACTGTGCTCACCGTTGTTTAATGCGTGCACATGAGAATTATGCCTCTGATTTCATAGTTAAATAGTTTTGAATGTCCATGGGTTTTATTGCATTTAGTTCTGAACCCTGTTTTTTTTCAACTTAGTTTTTAGTTTTTTGATGGCTGGTTGGATTCGATTTCTATTGTCTTTGAAAATGGCTGTGTTTCAGTTTTGATTTCATTAGCTTCCGACCCAACTCTCTCAACTGAGTCCCCTGGATATTGAGGAGAAATGGCTTAAATGGTTTGCTTAATCAGACATCAATAACCTTTAGTTAATTGATTCTTACTCTTCTTTGAGTGAGCTAGCAGTTAGTAGAGTTGAGGATTCCATTCAATGACCTTTGGTCATAATTTGGTAATCAAAATGTGATGAGCAAATGGCAGAACACATAAAGCGTGGATATTATATCAGTATTTAAACCCTTATTGAAATAAAGCTTGTTCTAGCATTTTAACAGCTCAAATTATATTACTGTAACATGGCATACCATGCGATCCATCTCGTTGGCTTTGTCTTTACTCAAAAGTAAACATATGAAATGATCAAAAATCATCAAAGACATATTGTTTTAGCTAGAAATACTGTTCTAACTCCTGGTGAGTGCATAGCCAGAAATTAGACCAGACAACAACAACGATGATAATGGTAGAGATATTAGGTTTTATGGAAATTATAATCTAAGGGGTTACATCTTTCCAAAACCTTACCTCTTTCATTTTGCAAGACAGTGTTTTTGCTTTAAGATAATTTAATAGAAACGTCATTTTAAACAAAAAAAGTATTTTTTTTTTGCTTCCGCTTTCAGAACAAGCCACAAGAAATTATCTCCTTGCAGGAATCCCCAGCTGGTCCTGGAGATGCAGGACCCTCTTTCTGTGAAGCAAATGAGGTCTGTTTATATTTTTCACAGTGAATATCTTTGTATAAGATTCGCATTGGACATTTAATACAACGAAATATAAAGGAAAAATTTATTTTATTTCTTCTCCATATTTGAAACTAGAGCAAAACAAGATAAACATACAAACATACTGTAGCCTATAATAAAACTGCTCAAAAAAATGCCTCTATCTTGTCTTAATTGTTGTGATCAGTAAAGAAAAAATTAATTTTAAATTTTGGTTTAACTCAATTCAATTAGAAAATGTATTGATCCCAAAGGGAAATGAAATAGTTATGATAATTAAATCTTAAATATAATAATTGAACAGCCTTTTATCAGATACTTTTGTGTTAACTCAGATTTCTTACATCTGATCTTTCAAGGTGTTTAATGAGCCAAAGGATTAAAAAGTCACAAAACAAACAATAGTAAAATTCTCTATGTGTTAAAAAGATTTTCACATCACTCTGTTGTTGTAGGTTTTACTCAGTAAATATCTCCACTAAAATATGAGGGAGTTGGGGGGGGGGGATCGGAATGCAAGCCTTATTATATCTGGTGGTGTAGAACTTACAATGAGGCACCAAAACCACTGTTACACACCCTAATGGAGCCTTGTTTCCTATTAAAGGAGGGGCAAAAGGTTCCCTGCCTGTCTGGGACCTTTCATTTGTCCTCAGGGCCTCCTGTGTGTCTGTGTAGATGAGCTGCGGCCTGCTAAACAGCTAAGCACATCAGGACATGGCCTGAAACCGCATGCATCAAAAACCACCAGAAGCAACTCAGGAGTATTACTGGATTTAATGTATGACTGGTTTAATATATATTACATCATCTGGTAAAATACACAAGCTCTCCACTTGCTGTTGGAATGGACAAAAACAAAGCATAACCAAAAACAGATCTTATAATTTAATTGTAGATTTAAGAATCTTCTATTTTTTCCTCCTCTCTTTACCTAATGAATAAGCAGTGGGACTTTTATCAAACTGCTGTGAATCCCTCATATCTGAAAGTTGGACGTTTTAGGGCTTTTATATTCATAATTGAAATGAAAATGTGACACAAATAAGCATGTGCTGTAATAGAAACTGCTTTGATTCGCCTATCGGGCAGCTCAGCTGAGGTGTTTGTACTGCTTTCCAGAAATCCAAAAACGAGCCAGAGAAGAGTCCATTGGGCTCAGCAGAACATGGTTTTAGAAAAATGTTTGCACATGAAGCTGACATTTTCCTAATTTGTTTTTTGCTATTCTAATAAATATACTGTACTTTGGCAATCATATATTTGGCTCAACTGGTGATTCTACATGAAGAGCATTTTTCTAAAATTATTAGCTAATCCATCATTGCAAGCTTGGATCTGTTGCTGGACGGATTTTGTTCATGGAGTCAGTTCTTGCTTTCATCAATAAATCATGTATGTGAATAATTTCATCTTCTGCCAGCAAAGTTCCTGTACTCCAGTAATGTACTGTCAGGGGAAGCATGTGACTAACAAAAAACTAATAATGGCATGAGAAAACCAATTTTAGAGTGGACTGTTCTATAAATGATCTTACTGTATAATTTCAACATTTTGATGGCCAAACTTGCTAAACCGCAAACAGAACAGCACATCAAATGAAAACGTCTTTCTTAATATCTCAACTTGTCTTTGGTACCTTTTACTCTGAATGCTTCTATCATTTCACTTGCAGCTTTCTTGGCCTACTCTCTTCTCTCCTTAAGACATAACACAGAAATTTCTCTCACCGCCTTAGTTATTCTTTGCTTTTCATCTGGTAGGAATTATCATGCTGCATTTTATGGAGGATATAAACCACCTGTGTGACCTTCCTACACTCTAACACGTAAACCTTTTTTCCTCCCCTTTTCCATCCTTCAACAAAATCCGCATCTCTTTGTTCTTTACCTTCCTCTCTGTTAAATGATAGGTTGGCAAAAACAACGAACAAGTCTACCACGTGCAATTTATGAGCTGTCTACAGATCCTGAAAGAGTGGAGTCCAAGCTTTCCAATGATATAACATTTGTAGAAATTGAAAAATGATAAAATAACTTGGAAGATTGGTTATATTTACTGTGGAAGCCAGGCTGATTATAAAAGCAGCTAATTGAAATAGCTTTGTATACCTTGCTGCATACCTCCCCCAACACCTCCCACCACATATTTTACCAATAAAAGCTACAAAAACAACTGTCTGCACTATCACTGACTCATCACTCATAAAGTAAATAAACACTAATGTATAAAATATTACAGCAATGGATTACATTACCTATGTGCATTTAACCAACAAACATCTTTAATTTCTTGGTATACCTGATATTTGTAAAGAGGACCAAATATGACCCATTTCTAAAAGAAAAAAGAATACTTTACTCTTGTTTTTCTATACTGTAATAATCTACTGACTAGTTCAGAAAAAGAAATATTAACTTTTAAAGCTGTTCTTAGTCACCATTAAGAAAGATCTAAGATATGAAAAAAACAAGCCTGGTGTGGGAAAACCTGACTGAGTCTTGACCTCAATTGGACAGAGCACCTTTGGCAGGAGTTAGAGCGAGATAGCAAGTCCTTGGGAAAATTTGAGCAACATCCGCCCAACACTTTTTAAGTTGTTTTGAAAACAGACAAACAAACAAACAAACAAGCTGCTAGGTGGAGGTCTGCTCTCTGTGTGCTTTTCTAGTTTTGTGAAAGCTTTTATTTAGAACATGTCTAAACATCATCAGAGAACAAGAAACTGTGCTGATGTTCTGCCTGACCCCTGGATGAATTGTCTTTGGTGTCTCCATAAAGCCCAAGCAGAGCTCAATTTGAATAAAAATTGGACTAAGTCCTTTCATATTGGTTCCCTACTACCAATTAAAGTGGTACAACATACAAAAAGAAAACCAGAGTTCATTATTTAAAGATGTTCTTGGTTATTGAGGTTATTCTAAAGGAATAACAACAGAGTGGAGTGGAGCAAAGCTCAGGATTTTCTCTGCCATCTGCTTATCTTTTTTCATACTTTAAGCTCGAACAAACTTATTTATATCTGAGAGATTTGATTATTTTTCTTGCTATCTGATGCCACCGGGAGCTGGAAAGACAGATGAGTGCATTTACAACATAATGTTTAAATGCCTGTTGTGACTTATATAAAACACAACACAGAAAAGCAGAAAACAAAACCATGTAGAACAACACACTCCTCCAGATACACACATTTAACACTATTACTGACTGTACCATGCCTCTGGCGGTAAAAGCCATCAGCTTGTAACCATTAAAAAGGTTTTAATGGACCAGACCAACAACCAACCATCTCTGAAAATAAAAACATACCCATGTTTCTATCCTCTCTAATATACCAACCCCCTCTGCTCATAGTATGGATTGGCTCATTGACCTCCAATGGTTTCTCATTCAGCTGGAATCCAAAGGTCATAATGGTTCATTCCCATTTCACCGACTTACTTTACATAATCTCGATAACAGTCTTCAGTGTTTTCTTGTAGTTACTGTAATCATGGATAAACATCTTCACTTTTTTGAGCACATAAAATGAAATTATCCCCGACTGGACATTATTTACTCTCCCACATCCTCTCCCAGCCTTTCCTCTTACTCCAACGATCTTGGTTATCTTTTTTATTATCCAAATCTCTAAGCGTGTTTTCTCTTCTTACACAACCAGTACCCGATCCTTTTGGATCCACGCATGATTTGCTCTCCTTTCTTTTTATATTTTATCTGCTGAGGCCTCAGCTTGATCAGTTTATCTCTCTCTGTAACCTCCTTCCTCTTTCTTGTTTTTTCAGTTCTGCCTCAGGCTTTCTCAGAGCATGTCACAAAAAATTACATTTCCGCCACACAAGTACCTGAGAGAGCACACACTGCACCAAACACTGACAAGAGTGCAAATACACAACCACAGGCCACAATAAAACGATTAACTGTTTAAAGGTTTTTGAACAAGAACTTGTCACTCAACCAACATCTCACTGCATTTAACCATCCAAACATGGTGACCAAAACTTTCTAAAGTTCAGAATAGAAAGGAAACAGGACTGTCAGACAAGGAAAAGTGGCTTTGAAACAGGAATGGCTGTTTATACCTAATTATCTGGTTTGAATATATTATAATAAGCTACCTTTTCTAATGTTATCAAATGAATGGTCCAAAAAAGACTGCAACAGATTGGTTAATAGGATGGACTCCGCCTTTCACCCATAGACTGCATGGAATGATGGGTTGGACGGACAGACGGACGGACGGAAAGACGGACGGGTGGGTGGATGGTTGGAGGGATGGTCCAAAAAAGAGAAATTATCCAGTTAACGGCATCTGTATAGAAGAAAAGTTTCTTGGTAGGGTCAGAGTTTAGAAGAGTGGTCCGGTCATATTGAGGCTACAGAAAGGCACGAGTAGCTAAATAATTACACTAACTAACCATTTCTAGACACACAACATGTGGAACCTGGAAGCAGATGGGGTACAGCAGAAGAAGAAGACCACACCAGCTGCCACTTCTGTCAGCTAAGACCAGGAAACTAAATATACATTTCATACAAGCTCCCGGAAACACGACAAAGGGGGTTGAAAAATCTTTTTTTGTCTGATGAGTCTTGGTTTTAGCTGCAAAATTCAGATGGGAGTCAGAATTTGTTGTAAACAATATGAAATCAAAGATTCATCCATCCTTGCATCACTTGTTTAGGAATTTCTAAAAGTAGAATGGAAGGCAGATCTCTTAGTTATCAGGATCCTCTCCTGTCAAACTAATTACCAGTTTTAATCCGTGAGGCAGACACCCTGTCTACTTTTAAGGCTAGCCTGAAAACTTTCCTTTTTGGTAAAGCTTATAGTTAGAGTGACTCAGGTTATCCTGAGCTATCTCTACAGTTATGCTGCTATAGGCTTAGACTGCTGGAGGACATAGGGACCACTTTTCATATTTCGGCTTCATTCTGTCACTTTTCTCCCATTCCGCAGTATTTGTTAGTTCCCCTCATAACTTCATTCTCCTCTACTTTTTATTATCATAGCAGCTTAATTTGGTCTGTTCTTGCTCCATCCTGGTTTGAAATATCTGCTGTGCTATCAGCTTCCATCCACACCTTTGTTTGTATGGATGTTGACCTGTTTTTCAGTGTAATCCTGTTTCTCTTTCTGTGACTAACTTTATATTCGCTGTTTGATCCTCTGAAATGGGAACTGGCTTGTAACTTGTCTACCTGACTGTTTCTTTCCTGGGCGTTGCCACCTGTGGAGCTGGTGATGAACAATTACCTTTTCTATATCTGCTTCTTTTTATATGTCTGCTTCCTTCTCCTTGAGCCCCAAACCTCAGCAGATGGTGGATCAGATGGTGGATTAGATGGCATGTGTTGTCAATTGGCGCAATGTAAATAAACTGAATTTAATTTAATTGAACTGAACTGAAAAATAGACAGGGTGTCTGCCTCAAGGACTTAAACTAGTAGTTTGTTCCAAATGTGATAACTAAAAGATCGGCCTCCCATTCTAGTTTTAGAAATTCTAAGAACCACTAATAATCCTGCAGAATGAAAGTAAAGTTTTATGTTAGGTACATAACGAACTATCAGATCCCATCTAGGAGATCATCTGGTTGCACCTTACTTAACTTTGCAAGCTTGTGTTGAGGTTCACAGGTTGTAATCTGAACCACAATCTTATTTCTTAGGTCAGTGGTTCTCTCATTCTGTTGCTGTTGCATCACTGGGGCCTGGAACTCTATATCAGGGGGGTTGACGGTGGTGCCAGTGGTATCATTTCCATAACCAGGATTTACCTCTGCCTTCACTTCCAGATGGCTAATTTCCATTATACCTATTTCTTGTAAAAGTTTGTCAACGTCCTGTGTGGTGAAGGGAGGCATTTTGTGCTTAACTTCTCCTTCCTTCTGATGTGACATGAAGATGTTTAAGAAGGGAAACAAACATATCTGCAGAACCTACTTGTATACCAACTGTCGATACATAATGAGTATCTGAAGTAAGTCATTGTTTGTGTAGACAATTGAGGCCAGTTTTGCTAAACAGCACCTAAATCATGCGGTTTCTTCTTAGTTCCAGGTTCTATTTTAGAAAGCTTCACAAATGAAGTGCTGACGCTGAGTTCATCACTTTTATGTTTGAAAACTACAGCTCTACATCTCAGACATTTTGATTTAAACAGAAGTTAGTCTTAAGCTTATCTTATAGATTTTTCATATTCCTTAATGGACAATTAGTTTACGTTATATTCACTTTTTTGCAGACTTTCATATACTCTAGTTGGCCAACTCTGCTAAGTGGCATTGATCTTTTTGTTTAATCTTTTTTTCCTTTCGGCTAAATAGCTCAAAGTGCAGATGAAGGTGTAAACCAATCCTCAGCCCTGATCATCTGTGGTCACTTTATCTTTTAAGTCATCAATATGAGGTATTTTATACTATTATCATCATTCCTTAAAACAAAACAGCAATTCATGCTGTTAAACTGATGCTTCCAACATTTTTTAACGTTCAAGAAAAAAATATAAATATAGAAACTTCATACGGTCTCATCTAATGAACCAAAAGCCTGATCCCAAAAATGCTCGATAAGTCATCTCTGCCCATTTTGCCATGTTAATGGAAGCAGACCGCACATCCAGGGCTGTTTTAAACCCCCTATTAAGTTCTAACAGTTCACTAATGCTTCCCATCAATTTACTAATGCTCCTTTGCCACAAAAGGCCACAAGTCAGCAGCCCCCAAAGAGCCCTTCCTCACACATCCTCCCAACCTCAACAGCCCATTAGGTTGCATTAGAACCTGTTCTGGTGGGATATCCTGACTCCATGGCATGAAAGGAACCTTCCTCAGTCACCTTTTAAGACTACATCTTACCGCACATTTCACATCACAAAAAACCATTAAATGCACTCATCCCATTGTTACAACATATAATGTCTTGTTACTGAAAATCCCTGCAGCTTATTGAATAAATCACTAACAGCTTCATGTTCAGGTTCTTATTTTCTGGTACCTACAGTGTTTAAAGGTTTTATGTTGACTATGTTTTCAAACTGATTTCTGTTGAGGTTTTTCATTTACCCTCTGAGAGTTTCTTTTAGTCCTTAGCATATTGTTCATAAATTAGATCTTATTTCCTAGTCACACAATTTCCATTTGTGTGGAGATGTGATCTATCACATTCAAATGAAACGCATGAGATAGTTTAGCATCAAATGCCTTTTGGATGCTTCGATTTGGAGGTTTTCAAGGCGTTATCTATGAGGGACAGATCTTAGGGGAAACCCAAAGGTAGTCTGGGAATATACATAAAAACAGCACAAAATGGAGGAATATTTTTTGATTAGAATATAATTGCTTATAAATTTAGGAGGTTTGGTTATTCCCACCATAATTGTTGCAATGATACTAAATAACAAAACATACAGAGTCATCATTGCCTTTCAAATTTGTCAGGAAAAAATCTCTCCACATCCAAAACTCAGATTCATAAGATGGCACTTTGACTGAGGTCACAATTAAAGTCTGAAAAAAACAGAAACATTTGTCTTGGAAAAATGTGCTGTGAGATTTAGCTGCTGACTGGTGATGGACTGGGGTCCTGTCCAGGGTGTTTGCGCATCAGTTCAAATTACTGAACAATCAAATAGCTAAACTGTTTCTATCATAAGAAAAATAAAAGATGTGTCAATCTGTACCCAATATGTTAATCTTTTTTTTTCACAGTGTCCTGTCTGGCAATGTGTCAATAAGAATAATTATCTTGATGCCAAACAGAGCCCCACAGATTTTGCTTTCACAAGTGGAGCAGTAGGGCTAT